>CAJDSM010003233.1:1096-14185 GCA_903981925.1 Ostrea lurida
TCAAATTGCAGACGACCAAGTAGAGACAATAGTGCAATGAAGTGATCAACTATCGATCAAAGGACTCCGTAGAGATGATAGTGCAATGAGGAAGAGTACTCCTCGGTGATAATCCACACTCCCAGTGGCCAAATATTTGTATTTTTCTAAACTTGTAATATAAACAAGTTGTCAAATGTCGCACGTGTTGTAATGAAAGGCTTACTGATATGCAAACTTTGTGATATTCTCCAAATGAAAAGTTTTGTGATGGTTCACACTTCTTCATGATGAACTGCTATGATGAGGAAGTACACAGTGTTGTTTAAACGGGAAGCTGCTAATTCAGGTGGGCTGACTGCAATTCTAGTGTGGAAACTTAAAATTGAGGGAATTTGCCTCAGTCCATATACTCAGGGGTTGAATTTTTTTTAAGCAAACCTAAGCCCTGGACCTTTTTCTAGTTTTTAATCCTAAGCCCGAAAAATATGTATAAACATAGCGCAAAATTGCTGGATAGGCCTATATTGAAGGAGTATAACCTCTCATCAGCAGTATTTGCAGTAGTAGTAACATCACATTAGCTTTTCGTCATTATTCTACACAGGGAAATCGTCAATCCAAGAGGATAAAAAATTATCTTTTCCCTTTCATATTCAAATCTTCTTCAAAGGGGGGGGGTAGTTTCTTGCTCTAAACTTTCTGTTTAGATTGTCGTCATCTTTAGACCGTTTTCTGTTTTTGCGTAATAAAATTATGGTTAAGTATAACCCAAATAAATCCAGTTGTTATATTCCGCTCCCTATCGATCGTTTCATAAGTCGGAGAGAAACGGGACATGGAGGGCTTGAATTAGTTCGAGTTAGGTTTAAGTAAGGACATTTTGCTTGACTTCGCAAACAATGAAAAATGATCATTAATCATTCCGAGCTTGACTTCCGTTCTGTTAAAATAATTCTCAATCAAGTGCAGCTTCGACTAAAACTCAAATCGCTCTGGAGTGTGATTTCAGTTCTAAAAATAACCAGTTGAAAAGTATTGATAGATATTTTTATAGCCAAAGAAAAAAGATCGGAAAGAAAAATCATTTTAACATTTAATGAAAATATTTATTCAGAAAAAAGCTAAGCCCATCGGACTTTTTTCTTTGAAAAACGGCATGTCCGAGGTACTATTTTTTGAGTCCCGGGCGTCGGGCTTATGGAATTTTCAACCCCTGATATACAGCATGTATGGAATGTAAAGGGGTTCAAAATTCTATCATTGTAATGTAAATTGAAATTTGTAATAGTAAATGCATGATATGTTCAAATGTGATTAAATGTCCAATGAACAAGGTTAGCAAATGCATGATATGTTCAAATGTGTTTAAATGTCCGATGAACAAAGTTAGCACCATTTGGAACTTGTATTTACATTGTAATCAGTGCATGAGTACCCTATTTAGTTTTCAATATTAATACTATGTCTATACTTTGAGATGTGCATATTTTGAAAATTTGAACATGAAAATTTGGACTGTAAGAGCAGAATTTTTTGGTACCCAGTACATTCAAAATATGTATTCATTTTAAATTCATTTTAAATGTTTCTATGATTTGTATAATGTAAAATGCAAAATCACAGCTGACATGTGCAATATTTACATGTAGTAGGTATATTAAAAATTAATTTATGCACTTTCAAACTTTGTACATGTAAATGCATTTTTTATGATAACTGGTGGAAGGAATGGGTTATAGACTTTCAGTATCAGGACACTTCATCATATTATCCCTGGAGGACTAGCAGACTTTAGAAGATTAACTTATCAATTATCACCAAATTTTTAGTCTTTGAATGTAACAGTGAATAGTGAGTTTAAGACTTGGATAGTGAGTTTTGATACTACATGTGGGGGTCCCCCTGCCTGATATTGAGAAGCATTTCATGCATTTATACTGACATTGCTACCATTTAAGTCATGTAATAATCATTTTCATTACACAAAGTATATGGGTATTCTGGAATCACTTTGTCTGACCATCTGTCTATATATATATATAAGTCTCGTATTCCAGCATATTCATAAAATGACAAACTTCAGCTATTTCTAAAAATGTTGGGTCACTTTTAAAGACACATGCAGATCTTTAATGTGTCATACCAACTTTACAAAGTTTGTGGAATGTCAAGTTTGAGGTGTGAGAGGAATTGAATACACGAAATAGGTATTCTCTATTCAATACGTGCTTAAACATCAGCAACATCAATATACCATTATCTGTCCATCATGACCTGGACTACAATAAAACCACTATGTGCATTTTGACTTTGATTCCTGACATAGACTCAAGGTCATGTCACTTCCTTGGGTCCAGGGCAAAAATTCTGCAAAAATATTATTGCAATCCATGCACTCAATGAAAAGTTTTGGCTCAGAGAAGATTAAAAACATTCTGTACATGTGTATTGTGACCTTAACCATTGACTGGTGACCTTTGACCTTAACCATTGACTGGCAACCTTGTCTTTAGGTCATGACACTTCCTTGAGTCCAAGGCAACCATTCTGTAAAATAATATCCCATTTCATGCACTTAGTGATAATGATTAAACCACTGTGTGCATTGTGACCTTGACCAGTGACCTTGGCATAAAATTATGACACTTCAGTTCTTGGGGTCCAGGGCAACAATTCTGTGAAATATTATTCCAAACCATGCATTCTGTGTAAACTTATAGCCCGGACGATGTTAAAACCTGTGTGTGCATTGTGACCCTGATAAGTGACCTTGGCTTAAAGATATGGCACTTCCTGGGGTCCAGGGTAACAATTCTGTGAAATATTCCAATCCATGCACTCTGTGTAAACTTATAGCTCAGATGATGTTAAAACCTGTGTGTGCATTGTGACCTTGACCCGTGACAGTTACTGCAGGCCATGAGACTTCCTTTGATCCAGGGCAACAATTCTATGAAATATTTCAATCCATGCACTCAGTGTAAAGTTATGGTGTGGACAATTTTTAAACCAGTGTTTGCATTGTGACCAGTGACCTTGACTCAAGGTGATAACACTTTCCTGGGTCCGGGAACCAATATCTGAAATATTCTGATCCATGAACTTAGTGAAAAGCTGTGTGCATTTTGACCTTGCCCTTTCACTAATGACCTTGGTTCAAAAGTATGACACTGCCTTGGGTCCAGGGCAATAATTCTGTGAAATAGTCCAATCCTCGAACTCTGTGAAAAGTTATAGCCCAGACAAGGTTAAAACCACTATGTGCATTGTTAACCTTGACCAGTGACCTTGGCTGAAAATCTTGACACTTCCTTGCATCCAGCGCAACAATTTTGTAAAATATAATTCCTATCCATGCACTCGGTATAAATTTATGGCCCAGACAATGTTAAAACCACTATGTGCAATGTGACCAGTGATCTTGGCTCAAGGTCATGACAGTTCCTTTGGTCCATGGCAAAAATTCTGTTAAATATCATTCCAACCTATGCATTCAATGAAATGAAATGGCTTGAACAATGTTTAAAGTTATGACCCAGGACAGGGTTAAAACCACTGTGTTCATTTTAACCTTGACCAGTGACCTTGCCTTAAGGTCATGACACTTCCTTGGTCCAGGCCAACAATTCTGTGTAGTATTGTTCCATTCCATGCACTTGCGCTCTGCTCAAGGTCATGACACTTCCTTGGGTACAGGGCAACAATTCTGCCAAAAATTTCAAATTCATGTACTCTGTAAAAAGTTGTGGCCTAGACAATGTTTTAACCACATGTGCATTGTGATCTTGACCAAGGACCTTGGCTTGATTGAGGTTGTGTCACTTCCCTGGGTCCAAGACAAAATTTTTACGTAAAACAATATATAATAAATCAATTAATCCAGGGCAACGATTCTGTGAATTATTTCAATCCACGAACCCGTTAAAAGTTATGGCCCAGACAATGTTAAAACTAAATGTATGTTGTGACCTTGACTTTTAACCAACAACTTAGTCTTAAGGTATCCAAGGCAACAATTTTATGAAGTATTCTAATCCATGAATCCAGTGAAAAGTTATGGCCCGGACAATATTTAAACCACTGTGTGCGTTTTGATCAGTGACCTTGTCTGAATAAAGTATCACTTCAACAATTCTGTAAAGTTTAATTCCAATCCATGCACTGAATGAAATGTTATGACCAAACAAGATTAAAACTACTATCTGCATTCTGACCTTCGCCTCTGACCATGACCTTGACTCAAGGTCATGACACATGCATCCAGGGCAACCATTCTGTGAAATATTATTCCAATCCATGTGCAAAGTTATGGCCCGAACAAAGTGAAAACTACTGTGTGCATTGTGATCAGAGACAATTCTGTGAAGTATTATTCCAGTCCATGCACTCTATGAAAAGTTATGGCCAGGANTTGACCAGTGATCTTGGCTCAAGGTCATGATCTTACTAGGATATATATAAAAATGGCGAAGTAAAACGTATCAAACGTAATCAAAGTCCAAAAAAAACCACATACAAAATCGAGTGTAGGGCAACACGGACCTCCGACGAAAGCGAAGGCAGGATCAGGTGCCATGGAGGAGTAATTCATCCTCTGCTGACTGGTCACACCCACGCGAGCCCGTAGTCAAAACAAAGTAAACGGGTTACCCGTCGTCAAATCTAGTATGAAAATGACAGTCTAACAAAGGGTATGAAACAAATCAGTCAACATAAGATTTAGTGATAATTTTGAATCGCAAACAAGGTCATTATAGCGACCTAGAATTTGCGAAATGATGACTTTAAACGAGATTCGTTATAACCCTGCAACATCAACTTTTGGTTAGTAGTTGGCCTCGCTTTAAAAATCATCATACGCATGGCATGCCCTAGCGTATCGAATCAACTGAAAGACATACACACCATAAGCAGGTGATAGTGGTACATTACTACACACAAAAAGGAAAGTGACAATTGCAAAGTCATCACGTTTATCATATAATGTAGTTGTCAGTCTGCCATTAGAGTCAATATTAAGTAAAATATCCAAATATGAAGGACATCTGTCAGATTCGGTGGTGTCCTTTATTTCAAGTTCGTCAGGATATATCAAATGGACATAATTGTGAGAAATTGATAAGACATCGTCTATATACCTATAAGTAAGGTTGAAGGACACGGCAAAGTTTTTTGTTTTTATCCCGTGACCTTGACCAGTGACCTTGTATGCAGGACATGGCACTTCAACAATATTCCAATCCCTGCACTCAGTGAAGTTATGGTCAGGACAATGTTAAAACTACTGTCTGTATTGTGATCTTCGTCTTTAACCAGTGACCTTGGTTCTCATGACACATGGATCCAGGCAGAAATATTATTACAATCCATGCACTCAGGGTAGAGCTACATGTAGGCCCGGACAATGTGGAAATCACTGTGTACATTGTGACCAATGACCTTGTCTTAAGGGCATGACACTTCAACAATTATTAGATGCACTCAGTGATAAGTTATGGCCAGGACAAGGTTTTAAAACCACTGAGTATAGTGACCACGGTCTTGACCAGTGACTTTGACGCAAAGTCTTGGATCTTACTTCAATCCAGAGCAACAATTCTGTGAAATATTATTCCAATCCATGAACTCAATGAAAAGTTATGGCTTGATAAGGTCAAAACCACTGTGGAGGATTTTATTTTACCAGTGACCTTGGCTCAAGGCCATGACACTTTGGATCCAAGGTAACGATTTCCCATCCATGCACTCAGTGAAAAATTATGGTGCGGACAATGTTGAAACCACTGTACATAGTGACCTTGACCAGTGATCTTGATTAAGTTACTACACTTTCTCGGATCCAGGGCAACATTATCATTACCCATGAACTCATTGAAAAATTATGCCCCGCACAATTGTATTGTGACCTAGATTAATAACCTTTTCTCAAGGTCATTCCCCCGTGTCACAGCAGGTGTGTCCCTCCCTGCTCAAAGGCCATGAGTGCCGAGCATAGACCTAAATTTTGCAGCCTTCACCGGCATCGGTGACGTCTCCATATGAGTGAAATATTCTTGAGTGGGACGTTAAACAAAAATACTAGTAATCAATCAGGGTCATGACACGCCTTTTCGTGTAGGGCAACAATTCTGTGTAGTATTTTTCCAATCCCTGAGCTGTTGAAATGGTATGGCCCGTACAAGATTAAAACCACCGTGTGAATGTTGACCAGTGACCTAGCTTGTCTTAGGGACAGGGTCATGACACTCTTGGAATAATACTTCACAGAATTGTTGCCCTGGGCCCAAGGAAGTTTGATTGATTGTATATTTTTTACGTCCCTCTTGAGTGAAATATTCTCAAGAGCTCGAGGGAAGTATTTAACAATATACAATCATTCAAACTCCCTTGCGTCCAGGACAACATTTCTGTGAAGTATTATTCCAAGAGCGTCAGGACCTTTAGACAAGGTCACTGGTCAAAGGTCAACATTCACACGGTGGTTTTAATAAAATTCCAATCCATGCACTCATTGAAAACTTATGGCCTTGACAAGATTAAAATCAATCAAAGTTCTAAATTCCAAGTACATTCGCCTGAAAACATTTTGAGCAAACTACGTCATATTACATGTACCTCTCGCACTGTCTATAACGGTTATTTTCCTTGATTGGCCTTTTGCAGAGTTCACAACTGGCATGATGCCTTTGTCAAAACCTTTCGCTCAGAAAAACCGTATAAGTTCTCGTAAGCAGCCTTGACTAATAAAACACAGCTATCACGTGCCGTATTTGGCGTCTTTGTTGTGAGTCACATTCACGCTTTGGACTTAACATCGTTTACAACAGACTAAACAGTGTCTATAGCCTAAGCATATATCAAACTCGACACATTGTAATAAGAAATTTGACATGAATCATTTATTAAGACTAGAAGTGTGTTTCAATTCAGAAAAAAAAATATGGAAATATAATATGTACAAAAATCTTGTGTCCGTGGGGGATTTGAACCCGGTCGTTTGAAAAAAGGGCAAAAAAGTCCGACAACCATACTCACTCATGCAGGCACGCAGAAGGTCTTGTTATTCAGTTAGAAAATGAAGGTACAGGTGAAGTTGAAACTAATTTTGTGATTCTTTAAAATTCACTCAAAATACCGTCGTGAAATTTTTTAGTAAACTCAGGTTGTCGTCCGTCGTGCGTTAACAATTGAACATTTTAACTTCTTGATAACCACCAGTCCAATTCTTTCCAAATTTGGTATGAAGCATCTTTGGGACAAGGGGCACATAAATTGTAAATTTCAGGACTCTTGCACACCTGGGCCCTGGGAGGCGGGGCAAAAGTGACAATTTTCAAAATTCTTTACAACCGCACATGCCTGAGAGGAACTAAAAATTGTAGAGGCAGAGAAAGGCCCTCCACCAAATTTGTAATTTTGGATGATCCGCCGGGTAGGGGTTTCTGACCACCAGGGCGGGGCCAAAACTTGCTACACTACAGTAAGTTTTTATAGCTCACCTGAACGAAGGTTCAAGTGAGCTTTTCTTGATACTACCCTGTTGTCCGTCAACGTCTAGTTTCTCCGTCTGATCCCCTGTTCCTGGATCTCTGTTTAACGTTTTTCAAATCACAATATTTCTCGACTTCTCTAAGAACCGACTGGGTCGATCATTTCACAACTCTCACGACTTGGTACATAATCATCTTGGGGTGAACGGGGATAAAATCGCAAGTTTGTCTCAAAATATGAAGGAGCCAGGCTCCTTCAAAGGGGACGATACCATCACGAAATGCAAAAAAATAGGGTGGTGTCATTTAAAAAATTTCTTCTCAAGGACCACTGGGCCAGGAAAGCTGAAATTTATTGAAGCTTCCTATATAGTGGAGAATTATCAAGAGTCTTTGCTGTTCTACAAATACATGCACAGCTCGACGGGGGGTACGATGGGGCCAACAAAATAAAAGGAGGATCAAAGGTTTGTTACATCAGTGATTATAGTAGGGAAATCTTTTAAAAATCTTCTTCTAAAGACCACTGGGCCAGGAAAGCTGAGAAATTTATATGGAAGCTTTCCTATGAAACTTTAGTGGATAGATAATCCTCAAGTTTGTTACATAAATTCAATTGACCCCGGGGGTACAGATGGTGGCCTACAATTTATGCGTAAGTCGCGATCAAAGTTTTACATATGCATTATCATAAGGGAAAATCTATTAAAATCTTCTTCTCAAGAGCGCAGAATCGGGCATAGAAGCCTGAGATTGTATTAATGGGAATGCTTCCTGTATAGTGGAGATTCAAGTTTGCTTCAAAGAATCAATGACCCCCGGGGGTACGATGGGGTCGCACAAATAGGAGGATCAAATAAGTATTTACATATGAGAATATATTAGGGAATTATGAAAATAACTTTTCTACATCAAAAGAACCACTGCGGACCAGAGAAAGCTGAGATATTATCATGGAAGCTTCCTGATATAGTGGGAGATTCAAGTTTGTTTCAAATCAATGACCCCCGGGGGTACGATGGGCCACAACACGGTCAAAAACGTTTTTTACATATGATTATAAGTAGAGGAAAATCTTTTAAAACATTTCTTCTCCAGAACCCTACTGGGGCCAGGAATAGCTGAAGAAATATTTGTATGTGAAAGCTTTCTGATATAGTGGGTAGGATTTCAAGGTTTGTCTACAAATCAATGGACCCCGCGCGAGATACGATAGTGGCCCCAAGAAGGTGGGCCAAATATTTATTAACAATATACTGATTTATAGAGGAAAATTTTTAAAAGATCTACATTACTCAAGAACCACTTCGGGTGCCCAGAAAAAAGCTGAAATATTATAAGGAAACGCTTCACTGATAGTATGGTGGAGGAATTCAAAGTTTGTATACAAATCATGAACCAGTGCCCGGGGGTAGGGCATGGGGGCCCAATAAGGAGGACCAAGTTTAAACAAATATCATTATATAGGGAAATTTCCTTTTAAAATCTCTCACTTAGAACCAGACAAGTGGATATGTAGCGACCGAACTGAATAAGCTTCACCTGATATGGAATCAGATTTAAGTTTGTTTAGAATAATCCCCAGCAACTGAACCCCCCCAGAGGGTTGGAGGATGGTGTGGTCCAGTCAATAGGGGATTAAAGTGTCTAAAACTGTGACTAACGCTCATCTCTAGTGAAGCAGTGCGTCAGGTGACGAATGTGGGCCCATGGGCCCTCTCTGTTACTCGTAAACTTTGAAAAACATCTCGTAATGCTATTCCATATTATTTGAAACTAAATGAATACTAGTATATGAAATGAACATGGAGCTTTATCTTTTATACACCCCCTGCACAAGTTTGGGAAGGGTACTGGAATCTGGATGTCCCTGTCCGCACTGTAAACAGAATGTTTTCTCAGGCATTTAAGTGTTAGCCTTTTTCCACCTTAGAGTTATCAATATCATGCATATGATTATCCATGGCGCGATGAAGATAATTCCTTAGTCTGAAATTTGTGGGGTCCGCAAAGGTCCAAAGCCGCACAAAGATCAACCATGTGCAATCACGCCCAAAGGCGAAGTTAACATTGTGTCGCAATGGAACGTAATCATAATCAAAAAAAAGGAAACGCCCTATATCAAAATTCGATATATCGGTCTTTTTCCGGGTTCTTAGAGCATTATCTTTCTACGTAAGGTCACTTATGATAACTGAGCATATAAACTAGCCTTGAAACGAAACGATGTTCTTTATCAAAATGGGGTCCAAAGGTCAAGTGCACTGGACATCAAGTCTGCAATGTGGTATTCTCGGGCTTTTAGGGAGTTTGTACTTGTTGCACACAATCGAGATCATCATTATCATCATCGATAGTGGGATAGCAATAAATAATCCTGGGTCGAAGAATGACCTCTAAATTGAATTTGGGGTCAACACGAAGACAGTCAAGCTCAACTGTGGGCATTTAAAGTTGTCAAATATGCGTATTTCCTTTATTAAAAAATGTTTTTGAAAACAGCGCTTAAACAATCACCCTTTGTGAGATTGACATGATTATCAATCGTCTTGTGGTTTTTAAATAGGAATCATTGCCATTTGATATGATATATTATAAAGATGATAACATATGCATGCATCTGTTCCAAATTTGTGTACTGCTAGTATATTTCTAAGAATACACACACATCATATAAGTGCGGACATCAAATTTGACATACTAGTGGGGAATCATGCATTGTTCGTAACAGGACAATGTTTCGTGGATTTTTGTGGGTCACACTCTTACCCTCCCCACGCGAATAACGTCCCTACGAACATGTTTCTATTGTCCTTAGTCAGTAACGCGTTAAATCTTTAATAAATTTTGGCCCCGTTTGCATTATTCATGTATTACCCACGAAATTACATCTCCAAAACCAGCAAAACCTTGGTTACCCCACGAACATTGGGCCCCGCATGGGAATTAAGAATGATTCCACAGTATCTGTACCTTTTTTACAGGTAAATTGGTAAACGGGATCCCTGGACTTGGTTGAACACTGTGGAGTAATAACGCAAATGGAATTTTGTGATTGGATTTACATTCCATCTTGGGCCTCACAAATTTTGATACAAGCATCTAAACTGTGGGTCGTGTCTAGGAAGTTTGAGGTGATGTATTCTCTGTTTCACACCATGAGCAAATGGAAACAAAATGTGACGTTGGGTATGTTATAAAATCCCATATGTTAAAACGAAGTACTGTTGATACTTTTGACTTAACATCTCAGAACACGTGAATAGTTGAGATTGATACCCTTCGTTATCTTTCATAGACCGAGAAGAATAAAGTTTGAGATATCCCATCGGATTTGAGATATAGAAGGTTAAAAAATACACGAATATAGGGGTAAAGTCATGGAGACCTAAAGTCTTTTCGTGAACGCCACCAAACCTATTTAGACTTCAAAATGGCAGAAATATGAAGACTCCCTGTATGGGATATGATACTCAGCTAGTGTATCCGTTAAGTAACTAGCGTTTGGGCTATGGGCTTTCTTGTTTTTTTTTATGGAAAAATTGAGAACATGCATGATTCATCTAAACTTTAATTTTCATAAAATGGTCCAGTTTTTTTAGTATATACTTGTGAGCCTGAATTTTTTATGTCTATTGTATTTTTTTTTATTATATTTCAGCGATAGGACTATATATATAATCTTTATTTTTTCTTTATGTTTTTTTTGTTTTTTTTATTTTCATTATTAAATCTTACTTCTCTTTTATTTTTTTTTTGTTATGTTTGTTAGTATTTTTTTGGTTTATGGGCTGTTTTTTCACGCAAGTTTAGCTACGGCGGATACTGCGCCACCCGCCCTCACGCCGCACCAATCCCGATCCCCCACACCCCATCCGCGAGTCCACCTGGCCACACCTCAGTCACAAAATACTAACACCAACTTCACCGCCGCCACGCCTCCAAACTGATTTTGAGGTCCCAGCTACCTATTTCTCTGAGTACTTTATTACCTTCTACTCGCTATTTCTCCAAATCCAAATGGAATACTCCAAACTTTTTTTCCTTGGTCCCTTCTTAGTTTGAGATAACGCAGGTTCGACTGTACCCCTAATATCACAAACATGACTGGTAGACTGTCAAAGAGTGCAGAACATGAATTCACCTCGAAACTTTAACGCCTCAAGAGTTTGGATGTGTACACGTTCAACATTAAAGCAAGGTAATTTTAATTTTGCTGAGTTGTGCTTTCTGCTCCCCTTTATGTGATATTAAATTCCTTGCATAATACCCTTCTCTGGAATGTATAGTACTTCTCATCTTCTTTGATCAACACACTTAAAAACCCGACTTTATTCTCACTTGCAAGGACCCAGTTGCGAGAATTGATATATAAACCCTGATCCATTTGATTAACTGTTTCCCTACATTGGGCCCTCTTTAGGCTCACCTGCAGTAAACTCAGGTGACCTTCTGCAATTGGTCTTCCTTCCGTACGCCGTTCCATGCGTCGTCCGTCTACACAATTGGAACATTTTACAATGTCTTAGATAACCATCCGTCCAATTCTTTGCCAATTTTGGTATGAAGCACTTTGGACATGGAGCACATAAATTGGTAAATTTCAGGTCTCTTAGCACCCCTGGGCCTTGGGGTAGGGGCAAAAACTGCCAAACCCCCCAAAAAGATAGACACAATTATTTCTCAAAATTATCTTGCTCTTTATACAAACGCACCATCGTCCTGAGAGAACCATATCCGGCACCCTAGTCAACTGTAGAGCGAGTGATAAGGGCCTCTACCAACCTAATGTATTTGGTGCTCCCGGGGTGGGGGTTCTGACCTCCCGAGGGCGCGGTGCTACCGAAAACAATATGGGTACATAGTGTTTATAATGTTAATTACATTCTGAAAAGCATCTTCTTCTATCCGCTCCATTGATACCTTATCGCTTGAAACTAAATAAATTATTCCTTGAATGAGGCAGCGCCGTCACGCTTCTTTATATCCTCAAAAAATTAAAGTAGAGATTTCATTGATCAAGGGGTAGGGTTTTAAGTTATAGGGTGGGGAGCCAACTTTGGTCGTAAAAGGATGAGAATGGTGATAACAATTGAACATGTTTTAACTTACTTCATTAGATAATCTGCCCTTTCCAATTCTTTCCATTTGGCATGAAGCACGTTTGGACAAGGGCTCTTAGACAATATTTTCAGGTCTCTTGCACCCCTGGGGCCATGGATGGGCAAAACTGCCCAAAAAGTGACAATTTCAAAATTCCTTCTTTTCTAACAACTTCACATGTCTGGAGAGAAAACCAAATGCATAGTGATGTAGAGCAGGAAGGCTTACCACAAGTTGTAAGTTTGTGATGCCCCGGGGTAGAGGTTCTGACCCCAGGGCGGGACCAAACTTGGTACATAGTGTTTATATGTAAAACATTTGAAAAGCTTTTTCATGCTATTGATATTAGTTGAAACTAAATGAATATTTGGAATGAGAAGGAGCCTTTTATATCATAATTATAACACTACTACCCCTGCAACAAGTTGGGGGGGGGGTGTTAGGGGTGTTACTTTCCTTTCTATCTAGAGTCACATATCATCACATGAACTACCCATGGGTCAAAGATGTTCTC
>CAJDSM010003235.1:9832-20393 GCA_903981925.1 Ostrea lurida
TCCTGGGCCCATTGTCTTCATCAGGTAAACGAAGCAACCCATGGTAAAATTAGTGTATGAAAAAGTGCTTAACAAATTGCTATGAGACACATCAGACAGCATTTGACCCAATGACAGGTCATACTGGCAAACTAAGTCGTTATAAGACTATATAATTGATGAAATTCTGTCTTGAAATGTGCTGTTGAAACCCCTGCAACAACTTGTTTGTAATAGCTTGTCTCGATTCAAAAACTGATCAGACGCAAAATAAGCTCTTGCATATGGAATAAGTTGATTGACATACACACCATATACAATTGCTACATAAATATGGGAAGGTGGCGATGGAGAAAGTGAAATCGTCCTGTTTTTTTTTTCATAATGTTGAGTTGTTAGATTGTTGTTAATGTCAGTGTTCAGTAAAATATCCAATTACGAAGCAGACATGGAATACTTCTGATCAACACTCGATATGGCCGGGGAATATGTATTACACGTTCCACGGTCAGATATAATGGTCCAACAATGAAATTTACTTCCTGATTTTATTTCTATAACAGGGTATCCGCTGGTGTTCTCGGGCGGTGGGCGACACCTCCATGACACCCATGCCTGTCACGGTATCTTACAATTCCCGGAAAATTAACAGCTGTCTATCATGGAAAACGAGCACACTGGAATACACTGTGTCCGCTATAGACGAAGAAACGGAAATCATGTGCGAGTCGGGCTATCAATACGCATGCGGTTCCGGAACTGCTAAATCTAACATTACCATCCATGCGATTGAGTGACGCCGGTGTATATGCCAATCTTATTGTTTAATAAGTATTCAAGTGAAATATTTCAAGCAACGTGAAAATGTTGTTGACATCCAAAAGCATTCATATAAAATTAGCAATTTTATTTTGGCTCTTTGTGAATTTAGAACATTTGTAAAACTTCAGTGGTGGTTTTGAAATGAAATTCGAAAGCAAAAATATCCCAAAATATGACATTAACAACAAAATAATTCAACAAAATTACAAAACGATCAAAAATAACATACAATCCAATTAGAATTTCTACAATACTGGTCTACGGAACCAAATCTAATAACATTTATTTGACGTATGTATCACAGTGAAGAAAACCTGAATGGTTGTTTTGGATCACCAGCTCACGATGTGACGGAACCTACAAGGAAAATATTTAGTAACTCAATACAAATACGATGATGACGCCCTGATGATATTGAAGAGAGAGAGAAGAGAGAGAGAGAGAGAGAGAGGAGAGAAGATTGGAGAGAGAGACGAGAAGAGAGAGAGAGAGGAGAGAATCATAACTTACAACGCCCCTTCTCCAAGCTTTCCCCACGTTGTCGATAGCAACGTCACTCCTAAACCCCCTGCCTCGGATTGCCTTTATATCAATCTGTAAGAAATGTGAGGGTAAAATATTTTTTGTTACTTAATAAACTGAATTCATTGTAACTAATTGACTGAATCTATAATACCCGCACTCAAAGTGCAACAAACATAAATAAGAAGAATGTCCATGACACACAACAGATTTGTACATCAGACTTTGTATAAAACATCTTAGTTAAGTTAAATATATTTCGCTTAGAAAATACTACTGGCACATATTTTATAACTTCTAAAGAAAGACATGATACCAATTAGCTAAAGATAGACGGCAACTACCACGAGATCTAAAGATAGACGGCAACTTACCACGAGATCTAAAGATAGACGGCAACTACCACAAGATCTAAAGAAGACGCAACTTACACAAGGTCTAAAGATATCGGCAACTTACCACAAGGTCTAAAGATATCGGCAACTTACACACAAAATCTTAAAGATAGTCGGCAACTTACCGCAAAATCTAAAGATAGTTAGCAACTTACCACGAGATCTAAAGATAGACAACTTACCACAAGATCTAAAGATAGACGTCAACTTACCACGAGATTTGGTGCGGAACTGATGGAGATGGCCGCCGACTTCCAGTTTTGTCCCTGGTTACCGGAGCGTGACCAGACGGTCGTAAGATTTCTGGCTGACCCCGCGTTTACCTGTAGTGTCCCCATCCTATTTCCGTACATGTTGTATTGGAACGTCATGCACCACCGGCTCTCCTCTGTAAAGTAAATTGTCATGGAACACATTTAGGTACAAGTGCTTTTTCTTTCAGCACGTAAAGATTGCGTCACTTCATAACATGATGGGGCACATATTGACGATTAAATATTGAAATATTCAATTCGGTAAAATCACTACTAATTCTATATTAGTGGGAAATGTTGAAATTGTCGGACACCATTTGCGGATCTATGCTCTTAACAGATGTCCCGATAGAAATTATACTCCTAACGGGTTTACCAATATATATATCATTAACAGCATTCATGATATTCCATGTAGATCACTGGTGTAATTTAAATTATATGAGATAGTTATTCTCTGACCAACTCTTGCTGAGAACGCAGTAGCATATATATGTACGAATAAATTAAGCATGTTGCCATTCAACTCACACCCTAATTAATGATTACAAAATCAAAATGTTTGACATGTATTGATTATCATATACTTACGTAGTTGTACCCCCGATGTGGTCAGGATGTAAGTGGTTCCCCGGAACCGGAAGGAGGCCTCGGTGTAGGCGAACATACCATCCAGGGGAGTCTGGGGTCCCGTGCGGAAACTAGGCGTTCTCTAAAAGGAGATAATTATGTGAAAATTGAAATCCAAAATTGATCGGTTTTTTTAAATAATTTAAATGCTTAAAGTTTGCCACTTCCATTATAGTTGAATATCAAATTTTTGTGTACTAGAGAGCATATATAAGAATTCAAAAAGGTAAATTTATCGGGTATTTCCAAAGGTAAAATTACAGTCGATTGACAAAAAATAATGATAGATTCGAAATGCCTTAAAATTATCCGCATCTTAAATTAAGTATTTATTAACATGAAGAAATACACATATTTTCAAAACGTAATTTATCAACCTCAAAACCCTAATCATTATAGCCATACTGACTATATCATTGTATACATCCCTGCAAGCAGAAATAGGTTCACTTGGAAGCTCATTTAATTGACTAAATGTTCATTTGTTGTAATAACATCATCAGATTAGCAGAGACAATGTTAGGCATGAATGATAACGAGTCTTTGAAAGGTATCTTGTTTTGTGTATCGTAACAATAGGCCCAGTTTCCCTTAGTTATGAAACACCGCTTTTTTATTTCTTGAATAACTAAAATCCCAAAATGATATTAATAAAATAAATCAACAATTAATTAACACCATGCAGATACAAAATTCAAATGTTTGTATCATATTATGAAATCATAAAGTTATCTCAATAGTCTGGAGATAACAGTAACTGCAAATCACAATAAAAGAATTTGGTATCTAAAAAGACGTGTGTATTAAATCAAAGAGAATGAAAACTCCGCAGAAACACAGATCATGGATGCGTTTGATACTTTGTTTTCGCCATTTTAATATCCGTATCAGACATATCGCCCATACTGTTTGGTTCTTACGACCTGTAGCCGTAACCAGGTGGGAAAACACAATTGCAATAAACCTGATAATTACTGTACACAAACAACCCACAGTCTACAGCAGTACCTTATCTGCGATTCCATTCCAGAAAACATCGGTTATCTTTGAGAGGAGACAATATACTTAGATTTTGATGTTACAAGAAAGAACTCACCGTCCGAATCTCCGAGTTGTTCCTGTCATTGGATAGGCTTGTCTCAGGAAGCCGCACGGTGTTTCGCCGAGTTAAAGTTACACGTCACAGGACCAACTGTGTGTCATAAAAGCAGACTGAATTATGGATATAACAAACGGATTTAAAAACCAATGAAACGCAAGATACATGTACAGCAAGCAAAGAATGTAAAAATGAACAACTTGTACTCATTGTATTTTAGTTTTTGATATTACATAGCAAGGCATATAGAGCACCATGCTGGATGAGACGTTTTCTTTGCAGTTCATGACTAATGCTTAATGTTCAAAACGAGCATATAGATAATGATTTCACAGTTTCTACTTATCACTGACCTGGATTCTAAAAGTTGAAATGCATTACCTATGACATCACAGTGTTGCACCTCCAAACCCGTTGCTACAATCTGACACGTGAACCCAGTGTTTGTTTTCATTGCCACTGCCCGCCATTTTTACACCGGCTTTGGTACTGCATCCTAAGTAAGGAAATGGCACATTGAGTTTTGTTTGAAGAAATATTCTTTCGATCCGATTCTACATTAGTTATCTGGATAGCGATAACTTACCACATGTACCCTGTGCAATGCGGACATTGTTCAATGCAATGTCGCCTGCTTATAGGTTGTCCTTTGTGCCTCAAATTAAAATCTTGAAAATCAAGATGAAATGACAGACTCTCCCGTGGAATTAGTGAATACTTCATGACGAGAGCGAGATGCTCTGAAGTAGAACTTAAAGTTAAGTTATTAAGCTATAGAGCAACATTTGAATAAGTTCTGACTTAATGCAATGAGTATCTACGACAGTTTTTGCAGATATAATATATAGATGTACAGGTGCCATTGATTTGCTTTGTCAAGAAGGTAAACTCAGATTCAAATCATGGAATAAATTGTGCAAATTACATTACTTCATGCAACTGTTATCTTTTCCAAAACAAGGGAAATATGGTCTGTAGTTGCGCAAAGATACTATGATTTAGTATTGAGAATAGATTCTATTGACACAAGTGTTAACTGCGCCTTTTGTATCTATAAAATATATACCAGAAGATCGAACGTGTTGCGTTGACCTGTTAACACTGCATTGTAAATCTGGAGCAGAGTGAGGAAATAGTATTCCTTAGTAAAATGGAAATTCTGGAAAGACGGGATAAATCTTTATAGTAACTCACATGCAAGCCAGCGAGCCGATGGTACTTCAACCGCCGGCATGATACCCACTGGTTACCTGGTGTACCCTCCGTCCATAGTATGTGGTGTCATTTTACTATTGCTGAGTAATCTTGAGGTTCCGCCATACCATTAGTAGAATCCCGAAAACACATGGTAGTGCAAACGACAAGCATTGGGGTGATCTATAATTGATAAATTTTTCTTGTAAACCAGTTTTTGGTGATATTACTTTGAAATAGAGAGAATACAAAGGGTGTAGATTTAGATAGCCCCAAAAGGTTGAGCAGATCTGTCTATTACAATCTAATGTTGAGAGCTGGTTACGTGCAACATTAATTACATCATCAAAACTCCATGTTTGACAATTTACTTCATTTGGCATACATTTACATGTATTTCGACATGAACAACCATGGTTTTTTTTTTACTTGAAGCTACGATATTGTGCTAAAAGTAGTTCTGAAATCAAGGATTGTGGAAGAGTATAAATACGCACTTTGAAAATTCCGTGGCTATGTCCTTGAGAAACCGCTCGTTCCCCTCTTCGGCGCGGACTGGACCCTCATATTACGGCATAGCAGGGAGCTTGAAGACGGCTGACGTGGCCCGAGTGTTACGGGAGGGCGTTGCTACCCATTAGTGAAAGGAAATCATAAAACATAAATATCAAACCACACGAACTAGTCGAAGAAGAGACGATAATTATATAGTATGTTATGATTATGTCTTCAGAATATGTTATCTGCTGTTATATAGAGCGTGAGTCTCCCTGTTACGGTCATTGTTTAAAGGTAAGTGATTAACTTTCTTGGCTAGACAAAATGTGATAATGTATATGTATCCAAGACGATTTCTCTATTAGTAATAAGATGATTTTCACCATATGTCAATTCAGTAGTATCCAAGCGAATTAGAAATAAAAGGACACCACAGTCTTCCATGTCTGCTTCGTTCCGATGTCTGCTTCATACTTAAGATATTTATGAACATGATGTTACGGGAGTAACAACTCAACTTTGATGACAAACAGGACGATTTCATCCTTCTCCATCGTCAACTTCCCCATATCATGTTAGCAATATTCCACATCACCTGGCTTAGGATGTGTATGCTCTCAACTTACCGATACGCAGAGAGTTGCGTCTGTGATGATCGTTTTGGAATCAAGGCAGGCTACTGCAGACAGTTCTTGATGCAAAGGTTTTCAGCTGTCACGGTTTGAAGGCTGTGTTTCGTACATTTATGGTGCGTTTATAACGGTTGAGTTTACCAGTAATGACACTGCCATGGTCGAAATGTGTCTGATGTGTTTCCATACCATTGATTAAGCCGTTTTTCATACACCTGATTTGACTAGGGGATGTGTTCCGTTTACCTGATTCGAAGACTATTGGCTCACGGCGGGTCTGTGACCGTGTCAAGAAGGGATGCTTTTACTGCTCTTAAGCACCTGATTCGCACCTCGTGTGTGTTCCAGGTGGTGATGTTCTGTTTGCCCAACTCATATTGTTTATATTGTTATTTGGGACGTACTGAGATTGGATCAACTATTCATTATGACTTTCGTAGCTTCATGTCCTTACAATTAATGATATTACCGTGTTCATGGTGAGCACCCAAATCAAAATCATCTATTCTTCTTAGTGAAGAAACCTGAAGTTGATATTGTATGACCAATGAATGGCTACAGGGGAGGTGGAAGATTTCGGTACTGTAAAGGCTGGAGGGCTGTTCACGTTCTCTGACTCGCCAGAACTCACTCCACCATAATACTGTGTTAGAGATTTACGACTAGTGGCCATATACGATTATTTGATAGGATTAGTAGATAACTCATTACTGTCTAGAACCCTCCCCCACTCGGATAGATTTTTCTGTGATACTGTACTATACTATACTGTATATAATTACGTCTCCTCCTACGACCGATCGTTCTTGATGTTTGTGTGAGTTTCGTTGATTGTTCTAGAACACCTTTTCTGTTTGAGACCAGAAATGAAATTTGCGAGTAGCGCGTTGTTACTGTGGCAAGCGTTGTTTTACTTCGGTTTATAAATTAATTGAATTGGACCGATTTGAACAGATAAGAAATCAAATATTAGCGACATGGTCTGATCCAAAATGTACAATTAGATCCTATATTTGCTGATATAATTGGCGAAGGCGCCTGGTAATGTCTAGATTATTATATTTCTACCAACATTAGCATTTGGTATAACGCCCTAATTTGAGTAATGTTGTGCCTATAATTGATTATGGATCTCGAGATACTATCAACAACTAAATTGTAGTATTTATGATATTAGCAAGAACACAATGATAAGTTAATTCGTCATGCATTTTCAAACCGTATTGTTATTAGAATAAAAAGAGCAATCCTCGATGTTTGCTTATAAGAATTCTAGGAGCTCCTCTTGTAGTTTTATGCTGTGAAGCTACTGAAACCTTATTTGTAGCGAGACCGGGATGGAGAGGCACGGATGAAAGATGGGGAACGTCTTGTTTGTAGGTGATAAAGAGGATAGATATAGATGTTAATGTGGCTACGAAAATCATATTGTTAGTGATGGTCGTGGGGCCGTGGAATAATTGAGACTGCGTATACGCTCGTGTGGGTGTGGTTATAGGTTTAGGTTCGTACCGGGGTTCGTAGTTCGTTGGTGTGCCGATGGTGTAGTGCGTGTCTAAAATCCTTAGATGGGGCTTTATACAAGTTGATCATAGTTTGGGGCGTGGTGTAGTTGTGGGTTTGAATATGCTACGAATAGTAGGGATGTAGAAACAGATAATTAGGTGCTTAATAAATGTAGTAGCACTAGTCTCGGAATGGTAGGGGGCGGGGGGGCGCGAAGAGGCTACGGAGTAGCTTGGCTCTCGTCAGATTAGGTGGAGAGATGTATGATTGAATTGCGTGCGTCTATAAAACAATAGATAAGACTGCGAAATAATGGAAGATAAGGAATGCGAATGATGGGGAGTGTAAAGACGGGAGCAGTTAGAAAGCAGAGTAACTGAGGGCATCAAGGGACATGTTTGAGAGGCCAAAGACATTACTGCCTGATAACGTGCTATAGGTTAATAATAGAAACAACGATAAGGGGGCATAACCACAGACTTCCTCTAACAGTACTGACAATGTGACGTATTCCAGAGCAATATCACTGGGGTGGTCCACTCCCTCGAACTCCGTTCAAAGGAAAATCTTGAAAGAAAAATAAATAATTTAAAGAATTGAAAAGGCATAGAAAGAAATTAGGATAGGGTATTTTGAGATAAATGTTGACATTAGAAAAAAAATTTGAAAAAGTACAGTTTAGTAATTACATACTATAATTTCATATCGAACATAAAAAATTGGAGAGCAGAGGGAGGATGTTGGGTCACAAAAACTCAATGTCTCGTTATGAAGTATAAGTAGTGTGCCATATCGATGGCTGTGTGGGTCCGAAAAGGAAGAAAAAAAATTAATATATACCATTCGTGCACTTAGACTCCAACAGTCAGGAAACAGAAACAAAAACAGATGGTGTTGAGCGCGAAGAAAAAGGCCGGAGTTCACAGAGAGAGAGAGAGATGAGACGAGGACAAAGGATCTAATATTATGTGGACAAGCCCCCCCCCCACCCCCCCCCCCAATTTAAAAATTTGAATAAATCAATAAGGAAAAATAAACAGGACCAACAAACACTGCTCTGTTTGTAATAAGGATTATATAAATTTGGAAAAGAATTACTTGAAAAGTGGAGGGGGATCCCCCCCCCCCCCTGTTAACCCACCCCCAATTTCAAATTGGACATGGATAGTTATGGTCTATAACGGTTTCTTAACCCGTTAACAAAAAAAATTAAACTCCTTGTATTCGTGAACCAATGCTGTATAATGCGATATTTTGGTTAAAATCGGATTCTACTGCCGGGTATACACCAACTTACCAGTTTGGTTTTCCCCACAAATTGGTTCCCCTATTGATTACGCAACGGGGAACCAGATTATCACAAACAAAACAACTTTCACATGACATGATGACTGACGGCCATAAAAACATGAACGTTTTCTGCTTCCTGCTATTTCTTCATCTTTATTTGGTAAACACGGTTAAATATGAACCGAACTGGAGTTCATTAGATACCAGACCGCTGCCGAGCTGGTATGACGAGTCAAAGATTGGGATTTTTATTCATTGGGGGGTATTTTCTGTCCCAGCCGTCAAGACGGCTTGGTTTTGGTACAACTGGAAAACGGACAAAGATCCAGAAATAGTGAACTACATGAAGGACAACTACGCAGAGGATTTTACGTATGCAGACTTTGCACCAGAATTCCGCGCTACGTTTTATAATCCCAACGACTGGGCTGATCTCTTCCAGGCGTCAGGTGCAAAGTAAGCCTCATTATATTGAGAATTTGTTGCGAACACTTCCCCCTATATAGCGACACAGGGTTTTGACACAATCTGAGCGAACTATGTGTATATAGTATATAGGAGTATATATTGTGTCAAAACCCTGTGTATAGCGAGATCATCTCGCTAAAACGCGATTATCCCTCTTATCTCTAGCGAGAAAAATATATCCCGTTCAATCGAGAAAAACACGGAGGAATTTACATATTTGTACTTCGCATGAAAAAGAAGAAAAAGTGATATGTCTGATATTTATGTAAACCAAAACAAATGTAAGTACTCGTGATCTGTATTGGGTTTCAGCGTCGTGCTCAGTTATGCAGCAATGTTGATTAAGAATTTCTCGTTTAACTTTTAAGTTATTAACTCTATCAAGGTAATCCCCTTCATGTCAACTGTTTGTTGCACTTATTGAGCAATGCACAGGATTTGCCATTATACCCACGAAAAGCAGCAAAACACGTGTATGTCGTACTGTTTATTTTCTCGCTAGAGAGGGATAATTGTGTTTTAGCGAGATGGGGAAGTGTTCCCAACCTGTTATTTACATTCACTTCAGCTATGATTTTGTGCCAAAGCAACTAGACCTGATTGAAAAATTACTTACAAGTTTGGATATTGTTTGTATTGAAAACGTATAAATTTCATTTCTTATGACTGCATGCATGATGTGTTAGAAGTGCTGTAATTTAATCATCTGGCAAGAAATGCAAGTACCTACGCAACAGTAATAGAACATGATGTGTGTCAAGAACTGACCATACGTAACACAAACATGGGGCCCACGTCGATTCTGAATTACAGCCATTGAACCCAGCTGACTGCCACATTCCTGAGGCATATTGCTCCAAATGTCCTCAAAACTGCATGAAGACGTAAACCTAAGAACTGCAAGTCCATAGGTAGTCAACAGCACCAAAGTGTAAAAGGACAGGAGAAAATGTAAACAGAACAGACTGGGATTTAACACCCCACCCCTTCTGAATCTCTAGTCAGGTGCTCTACCAAATGAGCTATTACTGGCCACCAGCAATCAAACACAGTTGACCGGCACACATGATACGTCCCCACAAATTGTGGGGTATGTTTATACTCTTTAGAAAGTATGCCTGGCCTCTTTTCTTTAAAGAAAAGGGAGTACTTGGTTAATTATAAAATGATATCTCTGAAAAACACCTACCAGTAATATCAGTGCAATTCATTTTGTTTATGCGTGGTGATGACTTGATGTGATTTTGTTTCTGTAGGTATGTTGTGATGGTG
>CAJDSM010003236.1:0-26586 GCA_903981925.1 Ostrea lurida
TTAATAGTTTGAAAAATGGCAAGGCAGCAGGCCCTGGCGGCATCCCCTATAGGGGCACTCAAGGCTGACCTAGCAGCAACAGCTGAGATGTTACAGCCCCCACTACAAAAGATCGGGGAACAAAAACAGGTGCCTGCAGACTGGAAGAAGGGTCATATCGTCAAGTTGTCCAGGAAAGGAAATTTATCAAGTGCTGTGTAATAATGGGCGATGGATCACGCCACTGTCCATCCCCAGCAAGGTCCTGTGCAGATTGATGCTAGACAGGCTGTCCTGGGAAAAAAAAGACTCTGACAGACTTGGATATTTTACTTAATATTGTGGCAGATTGGCAACTAACATTACATGATAAGCGTTGATGACTTTTAACTTTGCAATCGTCAACTTTCCCTTTCAATGTAGTAAAATACATATACCTGCTTATGGAGTGTATGTCTCCAGTGATTCGATAGCGCAAGAGCATACAATGCTATGAGGGACTTATTAAAGCGAGCAAACTAACGTAAAAACAAGGTGATGTGCAGGGTTATAACGAGTCTCGTTTGAAAGTCGTCATTTCGCAATGTCTACGGCGCTATAATGACTTGTTTGCGGTTACAAAATATCACTTAAGTCATATGTTGAATTGATTTGTTTTCATACCCTTTGTTATAACTGCCATTTTCAACGGCGGGTGTCACCGATTAGCAGAAAGATTGCTTACTCCTCCAATGGCAACCTGATACTGCCTTCGCCTTTGTCGGAGGCCGATTACAATTTTGTTATGTTTTTTTTATTCTTAATTATGACTAGTTTTAACACCATGTTAACTTCACGCTACTTATATTATACCGTGTGGACTTTTAAGAGACTTTGACAGCGTGGCAGAGGCACTATCTGGAAGCTGATTCCATCACTTCATGGATTTCCCTCCAAGTTCATCTGAATCATCAACTGCTGTACGAAGATTCAAGTCATAACACAGTGGTAGAATTAACATGCCCATCCACAGTAAAAGACTGGCGAGAAGCAATGCTGCATAATTTTCACCACAATCTCCTGACAGTATTGGATTGACCCATGCAACAATTCATCATGGACAGCAGTAGAGCAACGCAGTGGACATATCACCAAGCACTACCTTGAAGACCTGGATTTTGGCTGATGATGTTCACACTCACCGGAAGACAAACCAGAAGAAGACTGAGATTTAGAGCAATGCAGGGACATGACAACAACCGAAACAGATCGCTTCACATACCGTATCTTTGGGAACGTGAATCAAGAAAGAACGGGTGGAATAGATAGTGACATCAAGAAGCCGCGTCAACACAAGCCAGGTACACTTCAACATCTGTGGTCCATTTGGAGACCCCAGTGCACGATCCCTTAAAACAAGCATGGATCTTTCAACACCAACGTGAAGGCTGTCCTCTTTTATGGATCTGGAGACCTGACCAACAGCAACTGGACCAGACTCGCAGGCATTCATTTTAATAGTGTTTACACCACATCAATGAACATCAGCAGATGGCCCGCCAAAGATCTCACTCCTGCAAACAATGAACTGTTTCCCCCTCCGCGCCTGTTGTTTTCGCTCGAACTTCAGCTTAAATTACGGGGAATTGCTTTTTGTCTCATATAGAAATTGCAGGTCTTGGGTATTTCCTAAATAAGCATGATAAAGCGTTAGATTGAAACATTTTATTTTTAAAAAACTATTAGGAACGGAATTCCAGAATTTTGTAAGGAGGGGGGGGGGGCAAATTTTACGATGTATTTTACCCGCCCCAGAAAGGGTGAGGGGCTCTAACTTTCGAACAAAATGCCTATTGAAGGCAAAAGTATACCACAACAAAGCATGTCTAACCTTATCCTTATACGGAAGTGGATCGACAGATGTGTTTGTATACCATGCTGTCCCATTTTCTAATATGTAAAGGCCAAGATAATCGAACAGATGATCAATTCTAGGGGCGTAGGCTCAGAATAGAATACAAAACAGAGTTGGCAAACACGATCCTGGATCACACCATGAGGTTGGGATCAAGGTGCGCTTAGGAGGAGTAAAGCATCCCTGTTGACCGGTCACACCCGCTGTGAGGCTTCATTACTATACGACTTAGGATCCCTAGGTAAACGCGTGGTTTCGAAAAAACGGAACTGTCAACAATGGCTGGATGAAACACACCAGACAGCAATCGCATTTTGGCCTCAAGTGACCTGGGTCATCCTGGCTAAACCTAAATTCTCCTCTATACCGAACCATAGAATTTTACGAATTGCTGTCTTTAAGACATTGACTGTTGAACCTGCTTATAACAACTTGTTTTGTAAGTAACATATGCCCCCGCCCCTCTAAAAAAAAAATTATGTGATGTGTTTTACTGTCACACTCCTGGAAAAAAATTCACTGGGTCGCGTAGGGTCGGTATTTTTTTATTTTTGCTATTTGGTTGTTTGTGTACGATGATTGTGATTTGTATGTTTACTGTTTAATCAAGCCTGTTAACTTGCTTTGGGTAAAAATCGGAATTCAGGCTCTGGTAAGAGACAAGGGAATTTGTGGAAAAATTTACAATATTGGAATAAAAGTCTTAGGGGTAAGGGTGAAAAAATAGGGGTCTCAGGGTCAGGATGACAGTATTTAATTAACACAGGCCATTTTTTTTTTTGTTATTTTTTTGTACCTAAATTACGCCGTATAAAGAGAATATTTTTCAAAATATGGCTTTAATGCAATGTCTATAATATAAAAAAACAAAACAGACAAAAAAAACCTAAAGAAATCAAAGGACAAAAAAAAAAAAACCAAATGGACTAGAACAACTGACACATAGGTTTTCTTCGAACGCGACTGGTAGTTGTTGATCACAAAGTTTGATCACGTCCAAAATAAGAGTGCAAAATCAAAAACAAATCATCATGGTTTTTAGCTCACCTGAGCCGAAGGCTCAGTGAAGCTTTTCTGATCAAAATTTGTTCCGTTGTCTGTCGTCGTTGTCGTCGTCGTCGTCGTCGTTGTCCTCGTTAAACTTTTCAATTTTCCACTTCTTCTTTCAAGAACCGCTGGGCAAATTCAAACCATAACTTGGTACACATCAGCCTTGGGTGAAGGGGCTTCATTTTGTTTCAATGAAGGACCAGGCCCTCATCAAAGGGGAGATAATCACGAAACATGCAAAAATAGGGTGGTGTCCATTTTAACAATCTTCTTCTCAAGAACACTGGGCAGAAAAGCTGAAATTTATTGGGAGCTTTTTTTGATATAGTGGAGATTCAGTTTGTTTCAAAATCATGACCCCCGGGGGTACGATGGGGCCCCAATAGGGGATAAAAGTTTGACATATGATTTATAGAGGAAATCTTTAAAAATCTTCTTTCTCAAGAACCACTGGGCCAGGGAAAGCTTGAAATTTTTATGGG
Source organism: Ostrea lurida (assembly GCA_903981925.1). NCBI lineage: Eukaryota > Metazoa > Mollusca > Bivalvia > Ostreida > Ostreidae > Ostrea > Ostrea lurida. Next base: position 3,406 of record CAJDSM010003236.1, read on the forward strand.
GAATGTCCTGAAAAATATACAGGAGATTCAAGTTTGTTTGAAGATCATGACCCGGGGTACGATGGGGCACAATAGGGGATCAAAGTTTTACATATGATTATATAGGGAAAATCTTTAAAATCTTCTTCTCAGAGAACCAACTGGGCCAGGAAAGCTGAAATTTATGTGGAAGCTTCCTGATATAGAGGAGATTCAAGTTTGTTCAAATCATGAAGCCCGGGGGTACGATGGGGCCCAATAGGGGATCAAAGTTTGAACATGAATAATAGAGGACAAATCTTTTATAAAACTCTTCTTCTCAAGAACTACTATGGGCCCAGGGAAAGCTGAAATTTATATGGGAAGCTTCCTGATGAATAGAGGAGATTCGTTTGTTCAAATCAATGACCCTGGGGGGTACGATTGGGGCCCCAATAGGGGATCAAAGTTTTTACATATGATATATAAGGAAAAAAAATCTTTAAAAAAATTTCTTCTCGAACCACTAGGTCAGGAAAGCTGAGATTTATATGGAAAGCTCCTGATATAGAGGAAGATTAAGTTTTGTCAAGATCATGACTCCCGGGGGTACTATGGGGCCCCAATAGGGGAATCAAGTTTTAATACACTATAAATATATAGGGAAATCTTTAAAATCTTTTCTCAAGAACACTGGGGCCAGGAAATGCTGAAATTTATATGGAATCTTCCCATATAGAGGAGATTCAAGTTTGTTTCCATATGACCCCGGGGGTAGCGATGGGGCCACAATAGGGGATCAAGTTTTTACATATGATTATTAGGGAAATCTTAAAAATCTTCTTCTCAAGAACCACTGGGCCAAGGAAAGCTGAAATTTAATATGGAATCTTCTGATATAAGAGGAGATTCAAGTTTGTTCAAATCATGACCCGGTGGGTATGATGAGGCCCAATAGGGGATCAAAGTTTTAGCATGCGAGATATGTAGAAAAATCTTTAAAAATCTTTTTCATCTCAACCAGAACAGAGTGGATGTTACGTTGAAAGCTTCCTATAATGGAGTAGATTTAAGTTGTTCAGATAATGCCTCCACCCGACATCGGTTAGATTTAGTCCACAGTGGTGGCATTCTAATCCCAAAGTAATGCTTTTCTTAGTGAAGCAGCTGGTGCTCAGGTGAGCGGATGTGGCCCTTGGGCCTCTTGTTATAAATCTTTAAATTTAAGTCGGGCTCGGGAATATTTTAATGTGATGAAGCTGAAAGAAAATGTTCCCTTTGCAATAACAGAATTATGGTCAACCAAAACAAAGTACAAGTTTAATTGCCTGTGTATAGGCACTCTATTTAGGTAAACAATTGTATAGTAATTTCTAGATTGGTTGAAATTGCATATCGGCATGTAACCCGAATTTCCTCGGTGTATCTCCCATGTAACACGGTCAACTGCAAGTTGCTGTAATTGAAATGTGATTGTTTGTTTTTGTCAGGGAAACGGGTCTGAATCTCGCAGTTGGTGGAGAAGATGGAGTTATCCGAATATACGACTTGACAAGCAATGGAGGGCACAAATCCCCACAGGTGAGACAGCTGGGTTATGCCCCTGGGGTACAGGCGCTTGTTTCATAAACTTTGCAAAGTATACTTATAATACTATATAATATACTTTGCAAAATTTATGAAACAAGCGCCTGAGCCTTGGGGTATGCCCCTAGAATCTGCTGTTTTGTTGGATTCAAATCCCTACAGATGAATGAAGTCAGAGACGGTGTCATGAGATAATTGTCTTAATTCGTCCCTGAAGATGTACAAACCAGGGTTGTTTTTTTTTTGCCCCTGGCAGGACTTTCACTTGCAAGTCCAGGGTTGCATGGTCAATGACAATGGGGAGGCAGTAGGGGGATTCAAACAAACAGGGTTTGATTTTTTTCAGATTTTAATGGGGTGTATAATTTAACCATGTCAGTGTCTGAATAGGGGTTAATGAAAACAAGTCTACATATACTACTGGTCAATCACCTAGATGCCTGCATGTGCAGGAAACAGCATTTTAAAACCCCTAAAATTTTATTGTTAATAATCACTGATTGCTGTGTAATCATACATATAAAATCTTATATTCATAGTTCAATGAAGGGGTGTATATTTTTAGAATATCGGTCCTACAATGGGCGTTACAAATTGACATTAAATTTACCTACACTGGGATGGGGTTAGGACCCCCCCCCCCCCCCCCCCGCTCCCCCAATTATTATTTCGAGTATCCCCCACCTAGGACAACACCACAAACTGTAAACACGGACAGGGAGTAAAATGCAACGGACCAGACTGGGATTCTTACTCAGGCCCCCTGAATTCTCTAGTCAGGTGCTCTACCAACTCAGCTATGTGGCCACTGGAGATCGAACTCGGCTGACTGCTATACACATTAATATTTATATTTAAATCTATCTCGATATACAAGACATTGATATAAATTTACTAATTGAGAGAGAGAGAGAGAGTAATGCACATATTTTATATCAGTCTGATAATCAATTCACTTTTAATGCATGGGGTTACAAATTTTCAGAATTTCATAATCAATATTTGGTTGTAATCAGAAAACATTAAGAAATGATCAATTTGATTTATATCATACAGCTTTCTCTGGAGACAAAAAGTGGCCCAGTTCAAGCGATGAAGATAGAAGACATCACCAAATTCTACCACAACGATTTGGTGGCTATTGATTCGTGTGGTATGATGACCGTGTTCTGTAATCGACAGATTCTGTGCAGACAAAGCATCACAGACAGCTGCCTTAACTGTCTACAGATTCAAAACGATAAAAGTAAGTCCCACTTGCTTTATAACTCCTCCGGAATTGTTGCTTCCTGGACAAAGATTCAAACTGTTATGTAAGTTTGCTCTTACTGTGTATGAACAAGTTTGATTACTAGGTCACCAGTGTTACTCAGGGTGACATATTGTGATCTGTTTTATTTGTCGTCAGGCAGTAATATCTTCAACTTCTCTGATTATGACTGGGCTATTTATATGTGGTAATTTCAGCAGAAGTTTTTGATATGATCTTTGGCTGAACAGAAATTTCTAAAAACGATGCTTCCATACATCTAGCCAAGATTGAAAGATCCTATCAGTGCATTGACACCTTGCAGCACTTGTTATTGAAGTTTGTGATACTTCAGGTGGCCATAAGGTCATACGCAATGTTCGTTATTGTATATATTTTTATAAAACTATCTTAATATAATATTATGTACCCTTCAGATATTCTTGTGAAAAAATCGGACCATATTTCCTGTGCTTTGGAAAGATAACGTTGATGAACGACACTGTATTGAATTATTCATACTTTGTAATCTGGAGTTACCTCTCTTTGGAGATGCAAATGCGATGCCACCTGTTATGTAATCATACTACAAAACACTGTCAGTTGTTGTATAAATTCATATTTTCATCATCATCAAATAATCGAATGGATTAAAGATGTTTGCGTTGGTCCTGTAACTCTTATAGTATCATTGAAGTCTTCAGTTTTGGAGATAGAAAAATTTTTTGTTGAAATGACATTGCGTATGCCCTTAAGGGCCACCCCATGGGCCTTTTGATAGAATGATATTTGTGAGCAATATCAGTTGTTTTGTGAATTTTTGTAGCTGGAAATCTAGCCATTGTCCTCAGCAGCGACTCGGGCGTTGTTTGTGGAGTTCTTCCATCCAATGTATTGTGGCGCATCAATCTTAATGAACTGAAATTGAATCAGGTAATCCATTTCAAAACAAGAGGTACTGTGCTCATTAAGAAAAGAGGGGGTGTTCTAAGTTTTTCAGAACTTGTGCCTGATCCTTTTGTTGTATACAATTCAACACCCCGTCCCCCCTTACCCCAATCTCCCAATTGAAAGAATATTAAATGGAAACCATATTGCTACTTTAATGTCCAGTGAGCTTGACCCTCGACCTTTTGACCCCAAATTTGATAGGGGACATCTTTGATTCGTGGGTAGTTGATATGTATGACATGGTGACTCTGTGTGGAGAGAATAACACTCTACAGCCTGGAATTCAGACCATATTGCTACTTCGATGTCCAGTGTGCTTGACCTTTGACCCTTTTGACCATAAATTCGATCGGAAAATCTACATCCCATGGATAGTTCATAGGTATGATATGGTGACTCTAGGTGGGAAAGGATAAAACTTTAGAGCCTGGAAACCATTGCGTCTACAGACAGACGGACGGACAGACATGATTCTAGTGTACTGCCGGGAGTGCCCCACAAGCTTTGTAGGGGGAGGGGGGTTAGGTGGTATAAAGATGGTTTTTGATTAAATGTTAAAGCTGAGTTGACATGTAAACCTACTGAGCAAACCCAGCAAGGCAATTTGATTTTAAAAGAACTATACAAGTATTGCTGATATGAATATTTTTCAAAAGGAAGTCAGCCATTATGATGTATTTTATTTATGCAGGTTTGTAGTTCAACGTTATCAGTCAAATGTCAACTGACCGTCAACCTAACGAACGAACACAACCAGAAATCTAGTTATGTCCTGGTGTCAGACAGCGATCGTCAGTTGTACGTTATCCACCAGGGGGCCGTCGTCATGGTGATTAAGACTCCTAGCATCATCACAGCGGTAAGTACAGAGAGAGTTTAAAGAATGATTATTAAAATCTTTGTCTTAATCAATGGTCGCTAGACTGAGTTGTTCAGATCATGACTTAACAACAAAACACTGGAATGTTAGTGTTGTAATCAGTTTAAATTTTAAAACTTTATACAAGCGCATATCTTTTCTAGAATCTGTAGATATGAAAAACTGAACACTCTCCTGGACCAGTGAGAATTTTACAACACACACAGAGTAAATGTAGGACGTACATTTGTAGTATGAATGAATAGCGCCTCAGATTGAAGATAATTTTCATGTCGTCTAAAAATAGATTTTTCTTTACAGATGTGTAGTGGGAATTTTGTGAAAGCCGAGAAGCTGCCAGTGACTTTGTCGACCACACCGGGGTCAAGGTCAGGGGAACAAGTGGCCCTGGGGTCAGAGACAGGGGCGCTCTTCATCTTCCACAACTTCTCTGTGAGTTCATGATGTAAATATATATATAAATACTGCATATACAGTCGAACCTTGTTATCTCAAACTCATTGGGATCAATAAAAGAGTTCGAGATATCCATGAATTCGAGATATATAAAGGGTAAAAATACTAAGAAAATAGGCGGTTGGGACCTCAAAATCAGTTCGACATAACCATGGTATTAGAGATATCAGTGTTCGAGACATCGAGATTCAATTGTACATTCAAGTGGGAAGATGAATTGATTGTAAAGAAGCACTGACTGTTATAAAGACAGTAAAACGATGGGGTCAGTGGAAAATGGTATTGGACATGGTTAAGAAATGTTCAGGGATAAAAGAATAGGGCAGACCCTTAGTATTGGTAACTTGTTTCATTGGTAATTGGCCTTTTCATTGCTCTCGTTGTTCAGGGATAAAGACAATTACCCAAAGTATTGGTAACTTATATAGCCTGTTCGTTGTTCCAAGATGAGAAGAAAAATTCCATTATTTACATGTATTTAACATATTTGCAAGATCCTAAACAATTTCAATATATTGCATTCAATTACACCTATTTTTAAATGCGCAAAAATGAGAACACACACTGCCAGTATGAATTTATCAGACCTGCTCCCATACATGTGATAATTTTTCAACCACAAATCTGTACAATGCCTTTAAAGAGGTCAGCTCCCAGTTTCATTGCTCTTTGTTTTGATGAGGGCATAGAGGAGGTGGAGAATAATATTTCCTATTTAACCTTAAGCAAGTACAGTTTTTTTTCCTGCTGTAGATCACAGAGTTTGCCAATGCCCGGTACCCCATCACCAGCCTGAGTAAGCTCCCCTTCCCCGATCTGGAGCAGGACCTCCTCCTATGTGCCGGCTACTTCAACGAGCTGCGGGTTTACTCCGACGGCAATGTGAGTTGTAAAGGTTAAAGAAATAGAGGATCTTGAATGAGTGCTTATGACATATGAAATGAGTTACCGGATTTAATATTTCCCGAGCCTTGGAAATATTTAAATCCGGTAATGGATTTCATAATTTGTCTTATGCCATAAGCACAAGTTTATCACACAATGATCATTTTGATTTTTCTATTTCACTACCCAAATTTTTTGCTTGTCGTCAATTTCGATTAATTGTGATGTCGTCTACGTCATGATTTGAAGAAGCTTGAAATTTCTGTTGCACTTATTTTTACTTCATAAAAGACACAAAATCTGCTCGGAACAACCTCAGTGATAAAATAATGTCTTTTACCATCAAGGGTTACTGTTTCGAAGGCTGATGTGCTGTTTTCTTTATGTAGCGCATGATTGATTGACCTACTTAATTGGCATTTTATGAACCTCAGCTACAAGTTCATATCGTTTTTCCGAACCCGTATACAGTACAGTTGTGTGATAAAGTGCATTTATTGTAGCTCGCTTTCTAATTCCTATTGATGTTAAAATATTGATTACATTGCCTTTGTTTCGCAGCTCCTGGATAAATTTATCACCTCTGACTGGATCAGCAGTATAGACACAGAGGACATTGATGGGGACGGGGTACACGAGGTGGTCATTGGCTGTCTGGACAACACGCTATATTCTATCAAGTTCTCACCTCCATAACAACATGCTATATTCAATCAAGTTCACGTGATTTGACAATTGCTTGGTTATGTTTACCCTTGATGACATGATTCTACCATTGCATTCGTTGTTGGGAGGCATCGTATTAGACATTGTGATTGACATCATCCGTTTTGTTAGGTCTTGATGACATAGAATTTACACTGTCGTTGTTACACTAATGACATCAGTGATACTTTATATTCATTCTCGTTTGTGTATTCTCTTGGATGACGATTTTTTATATCTCGTTTGTTAACAGGGCTATGGATCATGCTGCAAGTTTGTATACTTTGATACATGATTTACATCTTGTTTGTTACAGGAATGAATGATTACAGTCTCGATTTAGTTACACTACGATGACGTTTATTATACCATATGTCGGTTAGTCTACTAGACTCAATGGTGGATGCGCAATTGACATAATAAGATTGATTTGCCATCTCGTTTGTTTTGGCAGTGAGTTAATAATCATATGATGATCGCGGTGATTGTTACCAATTTCAGAGACTATTGATTATACTTCGATTTTTAGTGTTATACTTTCTCGTTATGTTACTATGATCGACGTGATTCTATACAGCTTTTAATTGTTATCAGTGATGGAAATGATTTACATCTCGTTATTTGATTACATCTCCGTTTGTCTATCACAGATGATGACAGCGATTTACGATTTGCTCGTTGTTACAATTGATCTAAATGAATATTACTCTACCAGTTAAGTGACGACTGGGACTGACATGATTTAGTACCTCATTGTTTTTTAGCAGCGATGACATGTGATTCTACATTTCTCGGTTGTTACACAGTTAATAGACATAGATTTGTTACATGTCGTTTTGAATTTATTTATCTCGTTATTTTTTTTTTACAGGATGCACAACCATTGAATTTACAGAACCAGCCATAGATTTCCTTCTCTTCTCAGTCAGCAGCAAGAGTCGAACATGAGGATATAGGATCACTAGATTCGAAAGGTAATCTTGAGGATCTTCTTATGCTTTTATGATTTCAATCTAATACGAAATGTATTTCAACCAATAATACTCGAAGTTAAGTGTCAAACTTTCAATTTCCAGCTCTGCACCTGTAAGAGGACCATTGGGTTCGCGTAAGATTTGATGTTTTAAGAGATTGATTGTAGAGAAGATTTGTTCCTCTATTTTATTCTGGATATGCCATGCACAAATGGAAGAAATATGAATGAGAAACGTATTTTTCACTAGTGGATAAAATATATAGACCCGATACCTCTCATGGCACTTTTCATTGCAGAGTCACGTGATTTTGTCTTATGTATATTATCTCAAGCGTTAATGGGTCTAGTCGACTTATCGGAATTGGAAGACAAAACTGTTCAATATTTCATGATAAATTGGTGGACAAACTAAGTTATTCATCGTAAAACGTGTACACTCATCTCATCAAAAAATTGTTGACTTTATGTTTAGCGAATTTATCGTTATTTTTCTTTTGTGAATAAGCTCGTCTCTTTTGTCAATATATCGTATCTAAGTCTATTCGATCTCCACGAACATCTGTTGGTTTAGAGTTAGATGCAAGTGGTTCAAATTAAGTTAAGTTTGGATAATAGTCCACTAAATGGGCTCTGACCAGAATTTTAAATTATAAGTTTTTGCTGAGTGACATTGCGTCGATTTATACTCGGTAATTTTTTTAGGCGGACGTTCAGATCTAACGACGTAGTTAACCGGATTCTTTATTTGTTCTATAGATCTCCGTTTTCGGGCTTATGATTATCATTTTAAAGTTTTCCTTAAAACTCCACCTATCGCAAAAGACGCATGAGATTGAATTTAGCGCAATGACCTCAAACGTTATTTAACAGAGATAAGATATGTGTCAAATGTCTTAGTTGTCTCGCGATAAACTGTCCGCTTTGTTCTGATAATAATGAAAAACTCCGGCTCGGACTTGACTACCCTCTAGAAAAACGTCAGGTTCCAACAAAGGAATTATCAATAAAGTAACTCGGACGTGATCGTAATGTTTTAGAAAAACTCCGGCAACTCGAACCGTGGATGCACTCAGGTCATCGTGATAGGTCATCTGTAGTAGAGAAGGAATCTATCACTCTTGCGGCGTCGTTATATACTTTGTCATAGTCAGAGAACTATCCCTGCTCGTCTACCTTTGGGAATTTTGTGAGACTTTGGTACAAAGAAATACCAATTTGAGATGATATTAGCGAAGTGAGACGTTCTAATTGTCTATTTGCACGATAGTTTTTTAACCGGAGTAGCCGTGACCCTTAGAGGCTTCCTCGGATTGTCAAATTCTACGCGCAGCTGATGTCAGCACTCATATTCCCTTCGTACACGTTTCGTCAAACTTAGCATTTGCTCCTCAATATGCGATCTGCAAGTTCTTAGTAACGGCATGGGAATCACTCTCTCAATAAAGCTGGACAGAGATAGGTCTCTCATGTCAACGCTAGCAGCTGTATCGGATTTCAGTTAATGTGAGTACCCCGAAACGCAATGAGTTGGCCTATAACTTTTTTGTATGGTTTGAGCTACTGCTGACAATAGTTATTATCAAGTGGATCATACAGCGAAGCCGAGAAGGTAGGATCACGTCTCAAATAGTTGTAGTGGCAGGATTATTACTTAGAACATAATGATTCATTTTAACATCTCCAGTGAGTACCATGAAAAAAAAACTAGTATTTGCTCTGGCGTTGAACAACTCTTATTTCTACGGGCACTCCACAAGAATCATCTGATTAGCTGAGATATGTTATCACAGTGATTTATTATTATATAAATTAGCGATAGTCTCGCTATTTATTTTTCAATCACATAGCATTAAGACATTATCCGGGTCATAATCTGATGTATTTGTACACAGTAGTTAGCAACTAATTATCAACACGACTTGAAGCTCTTGTATAACAGTCTTAAGTATTCCACAGCATCGCACAATGAAGGTTCGATTCCAATTGCAGAAATCTGTGTGGCTAGCAGATATACATTCTTCGACCAAATCTATTAATGACTCAAGCTCCGCTCATTTGAATTGAGAAAATAGAAAATTGTTTGCAGTTGAGTTGACTAATTCTAAGTTTGAGGAAGATTAGTAATTATGTAGGAAATAAGATATGGAATAATATAGATGAATAGATCTCACAGATTTAGACTGGGTGAATATTTAATCATTGCCAAAAAAAGGTCAGAGTACAGCGGAGCGGACAAATTTTTTGATTTAAATAACTATGTAGTAGACCACTCGGGCTTGCGAAGTATAAGATGAATGAACTCTGTTATTAAATTAGAAATTATAGATTAATTGCAACAATTACGTGATTTGCATTTATCTCTCAAAATATTAATGGTGACTTTCTTGATACTAACGATATAAAGTTATATCTCTATATCAAAATTTATTCGCCCTCCATAAGAATAAACTGATAAATAAATTTATGATTATTGTTGCGCTGACGCATCAAATCATTTTGCCTTCCTTTTCCGTAATTAATAGTTTTTTGAATTAGTTGTAGATGCCTCGTTGAGGTTGTTTTTGCTCGCAAATATCTGTACTTAACAATTATAATTCTCACATCAGACGCTTCGCACTTTTTGCTAGGTCCTAACCTCCATGCTCTGCAGTACTGTGGGTTTCTCATCTTAACTCTTCCATAAGTGTGAGTGGATGTATGGGGGGAAATAGATGCTAGACGTAAGATTTGTGTTAGAATATAGAGGAATAGCGTCATAATTATTTTAGGAGGATATATGGGCTCCTTAGTTTTCGTCAAGCATACCCACGCTAGATAGGCAGCTAGAGATAAAATTACAGGAAATATGATATTGATAGTTATAGAATTTGGAGTTCTGAATAGGAGATGCTTTGAATAACCAAATACAAGAATATACGTAATCATAACTCAATTTGAAAAACTTCCCGGTGATCTGAAAGCGATGTTTGTGCGAATTATTGACCGAGGGCTACCTTGCAAATATAAATGCCAGGCTAACAAGTGGCAGTTAATGCCGTTATAAGCAGGCTGCCTCCAGGGACATAATGGACTATAAGCCTATCAAGACATGAAACTCCTTTGCTTCGATAATTCATTTTGGTGTATGTAAAATATCTGGATTGCAGTACTAGCTGGTAGCGAACCTATCAACAACGGAGTACTATGGAGATAAACCAACAGGTGGTGAACTATATCTGTCTCTGCTCAAGCTATATAGAAAACAGGGTCCTCTACTCAATTCTCAGTATAATCACCAAAGCTTACGAGAGGCTGAGTTTCATCATCAACACAATCACCAGACAGGGATCTCTCAAGATGACAATTGCGTCTTAAAGTAGATCAGACAGACGATCGCACTTATTGAAGGAATGTTTGTATATACTTTAATTGGAGTGGACGAGTATTTTCTCATATGAAGATCGATGTTACGCAAGAAATTGACGTTTTGGATTACTTAACAGAGTATGGAATCTCTACGAACCCGGGAGGGTGTCCAGACATATTCTTTGTTGAATCGCATGAGGGACAATAAACCATACCACATTCGCAACCAGAGAGGTCGGAGTTTAGCGCGCCTTGTCGCCTATAGGGCTGGCATCGATACATAAAGGATGTGTATACCAAATAATGTAGAGTGATAGGCCATAAATCAAGGGATAATTTTTACTATTTTAACAGTCGTCTCTTTCAGAGCCCCAACCAGCGCGTCAGGGTCAATGGTTTGGAAGAGAGTTGTCAGCACTTATTGTTTACAGATTGATTTATCGAATTTTCAGCATTACAAATGGAAGTTAATTAAAGTGTGGTAAATGTTCGTAACGTAATCTAGGTGTGTTAAAACAATAATCAAATATGCCCGCACTTCAGATATTTAATCCTTGTGAGCTGGTCAAACATCCAAAGGGCTTGGGGAGCTCCCCAAAGATTTTGTAGTAGTAGACTGCCTACAATGTACTCTCAGCTCTTACGAGAATTTGTGTTCTGCTTGACTGATTTCTAATACAGGTCCGATAGAAAGATAGGAATCTCAATGCAGATCGGCATGGACATCATGCCAAACTGACTCGGATGCAACTTTCAATGGAGTACTTCGATTTATGACCGACCCAGGTGCCCTGGTCATCTGCCCATCATATACCATCAATGTCTAGTGATTCAAGCGCATTTTGCACTGTCGGCTAACTCATGTAGAAAAAATCGTTCGCGTAATTACCATATTTACTTACGGGTTATTAATGGGACTTTATGTCGAGAGAACTGATAATTCTAAGTGATGATTCGAGAATTTCTATTGTAGGTCGCCGCCAGGTTTACTGGGTAGATTGACCGTTTTGTCAGCCTTTCGTGTTTGTTAATTTACCGGGAGCGCGACACTCAGGATACTGAACGCTGTTATATTGTTTGTTGTAATAGTCCGGAAGTACTGTGAGCTAGGGATGAAATCTTCTAACTTTTGAATATGTAGCCATCAGGATGGACCAGCTGACTTTACAAGATGGAGATAGTCTCTCGCATAATTTCAGGAATTCAGCTTCTAACGCCGTGTTCGTAGTGAAAAGCTACAGGTGATCAGGAAGAAAACATCAAGGGAGGACCACCTTAGCCAGAAGAGCAATTATATTATAATATGGAACTAAGATAGTATTCTTGTCTTATAAATATGTAGATATATTAAGCTGGAGAGCATATTGCTACTAAGTGTTGGGAGAAACACCTAATTCAATAAACATCACGCCTCCGAGCATAGTACATGTACGCGAGGTTTGACTATGCATGCGTTTGTTTGAAATAAGTACTGCGGATCGGAAATAGTGGGTCGGTGATGCTTTACATTCACCCAGTGTATTTTAACATAAAGAAATTAACCATATCACTATATTATTCTAGGTTGATAGCAGCGGACGTCTTTCGATAAAAAAGAATAATAATGAGTATCAGTTTACTCAGCAGAGAAGGCTTCAGGGGATAACACAAACTATACGGTTATCCCCCGAACCCAGGTTTCCGTATTATAAAAATGATTTGCGAATTGTTGGCTCTCTATGATATTTAACAATGATAATTCTTTAAACTAAATGTAAGACATCTTGAGCAAAATTAATTGACTGAAAGCTACTCATGTAGATTTGATTGCTCAATAGTAAATTCGAGTATAGAATTATTTCGCAAAGCCTTGTATTCATAGGCATCTGCGGATTATATGTTCAACACCACAAACCACTTTATTATTGAATCTTGCAAACGCAGAAAGTTGATAACTGTGAATGTTGGGTGCTTGAACTGAATATTAGATACTAGCGTTTCGTAAGGTACCGCTAATAACAATTACTCTTTTACTTATGTTGCAATTTTCATAGGTTCATATCTAGAAGAGGAGCCCTATAAATCTTAGTATGACAGATGTAAGCCAGATCTCCAAAATATTTGCCTGGGTGTTCACAGCATATCATCGATATAAAGACAATTATATACATGTACATCGATTCTTTACACCCGAGGTCTTCATGCAGATCTGCGCAATCCAGACATCGCCACCAGGCCCTCCATAATGGAGTCGACCTCAGGAAAATCTCATTTGCAGAAGAACATTTCTTTGTTCCCCCGGACAAGCTGTATTATATAAGTTAGGAATAACCTCACTTAATCTATTATTATGTGCCTATAAATAAATGATAATATAAAATGTGGTCCTACACATCTCCGTCATGACCTGCTTATTGGGAGAAATGTATTGGCGCTGAAGTAGGCCAGAGAATTAATTTTATGTGGCCGGCCACCTTAACTTCCATTTCCGATCAGAACTGCATTGGCAATTTTTTAGAAGCAAGAATCGGGGAGGGTGCATTCCTCGGACCATTATCTATGTACCTTATAGCAAAATGGAGCAAATAAGGTATTCAGGCCGTGTCACTTTAGGCAGGTGCACACTATTGATATAGTACTGACTTCGAGCCTGATAGTTAAACTTATTGGATCTATATTTTTGTGCTTACTTACGTGGTACTTCCACGGTGGAAGTTGACATGTTAAACTTGTAGCAATAATTCAAGATCGAGCCACACCATACCACTCTGAATTCTGTTTTCGATTTCCTATCGTCTTAGGCCTCAAGAAACGGAAGACGAATATGTTGGATATTAATTATTGTTATCACTACCGTTTTCTTGATCCGAAAGAGTCGGATCACCTTCACGTTGGACCAGTAGCAGTTCGTGGGAGATCGTCAGATGCAGCATGAGGCGCTAAGACGTGATCCAACTGGCGTTCACATCAAGTTACTGTAGAAGAGTAATGAAAAGTTTATTATAGATACCGCTTACCTAAGATCTATTAAATCGGACGTTTATAAGATTTAAAAGTAGTATCGAATATATCAAAAGTCCACAATTACATACGGTTGAATATTGTTGGTTGTACAGCGCAGTTAGTGATTTATGACGCAGGCGACAATTCTCCAGCAGAAAAACGGTAGCGTTTAGTGCTTGTGAGTGCATTCGCAGTTTCAGAGAATACTTGTACGAATCGGGGAAAACGGACAGTGTGGTGATCGAGAAAGAAGTCGGATCCCTCTGGGAATTTACAAGTTCTATACACTCTGATCAGTTGGATGGGTATCTGATAAAATGTATTAATATAATAAAACAGGCGGTAGGCGTCCATCATATTGTTGTCTATTGTGTTTTATCATACATTGTTGATCTGTGATTTATGTAGATGGGTTAAACCCAAGATGGATGCGAGACGTTGGCACGTCGATTATTTTTTCGTAAAGTAGAGACCACCTCTAAGGGTTCCCCATGGGAGGACCCGTCTGCCGCTATACTTCTACGGAGCTAACAGGATTGGGATATGGCATATTGTATACGCAAGTGTGTTGAGGCTGTGCAGTTCGGGAGTAATTTGTATTCGCGATAGTTTCAAATGTTTACCTGCGGAATATGTTTGCATATATTTTCTACAATAGGAATATCAATTCCAAAAGTCTCTCTCAGTTCATTGATTTTAAAGGATTGTCGCATTTCTAGATCAGATATTTTATGAACAAATTATATAAACACGAGGAATTATTGCCTGTATATTATAAACGTTACTGCAAAGAGATAATGTTTAATTTAACATGCCTTATGAAAATCATCGTGTCTTATTTCTATTCAAATTAGTCATATCAAACTTTTTCCTTCAATTTAGAAATCACAGATATAAAATCTATTTAGTTGTTCCAAAATGAGGAGTGACACATCACATTGATTTCGAGAAACTCTCAATATGTGTAGACAGAACCTTATTGGAGATGTGTTGAGAGTGTCCAGGCTAAAGAGTAAGATATGGAGTGTGGTATACTAAGCCAACTTGTAAAACTTCGCAAAGATCGTAGAAGTGTCACATCATTCTCGTGCAAAAACATGACATGATTTGAAATACTTGATGTTGGATAAAAAGAGGACCAACAAAAAATAAGATCTGCTTGAGATGTTTTGAGTTCTGCTCGAATAGATACTTGTAAGATTTCTGGTCGCTTACAGTTATTATAATGTATGTATCGCTTGGAAGAGGACTGATGCTATAAGATTGTAAACACATCTAGACATCGATCTTTGTGCAATCACATCTTTAAACATGCGGGACAATGCGATTGAGATACACCAGGGACATACAGAATTCACCCCACACTCGACATCAAAACGATAAACAGTCAAATCAGGCATTAGGAACGTCAACTACCTCGGGAGGACATCAAAGCGATAAACAGGTATCAGTTCAGATGAGTCAAAACACACTCGACATCAATACGACACAGTAGATTTTCAGAGTGTCCTCATTCACAACTTAAAAGTAAGTTTTTAGCAATAGAGGACAGTCAATCTCTCACATAGACATTAATGAGGATCAACCAACACACTGACAGAGGACATCATAACTAACAGGACGGTAGTTTGGTCCAACACAGCGCCCCCCAGGACATTCATATTTACCCTAACAACAGTTTTTTGAAACATCAGAGGGTTCACACACACGAGAAGAGTGATTAATTCTTTGATAGCACCCGGTACAAAACTTAAGAGTGATACAACACAAAGGGGAGGTGTACATCAAATTTTCACCGAAGAACAGTCAGAGTTCCCGTGACAGGACACAGACGAATGGGACATCAAACATAAACAGGACATCTAATATATCAAGAGAATTGAGAGCTCCAAGACATCGCAAGGACAGTGGAGAATTCAAGTACTGGTCAACTGAACTATAGTCTGCGCAGATTTAACATGAACTTCAGTATATTAATTTTAGCTCTGGGATATACATGAATCAAGCTAGTTGGCTGAATACATGCTTTTAAATACTATTTATAGCAAGACACGTTTCATGCTTGACTTTGATAGATAATTATGGTTTTTCATATATCCTGTGATGTTTTCAGTCCCTAAAATAGAATCATGCTCGGTATCTTTTCATTAGTCTTATTAGTGTAGAAACTTAGACAATCAATTATTCAAATGTTCACACAAGGAGACTTGAAGACTGGGATGTACTAGTTCGTGTATAATATTGTCGCATGAATGGTTTTTTCCCCACACTATCAGCCATTTGTTCATGTATCTGTGCTCAACTTGTCAATTATAACGAATATAATTTTCGAAATAGGAACTGTTGAAATATGGCAGTTATTCGCCTTTGCTATAAGAATAGTTAAGTTTGAAATTTCCACTGCCCCTATGATCTCTGCGCAGACCGCAAGTTAAAATTGATTTAGGATGTTTCCAGGATCGGTTTAGTTTGGAACCTTATTGGTTCTGCTTCAGGTTCTTATTTCACTCTCCAGAATCAAGACAAGTTTTTGGGACACACATTTCTTGTTAGGTCACCGTGTTTAGTGAGGTGGACGATTTGCAGTTGGTTTTTTCGTAGTTCGTCGGTCCGATAACAATTGAGATTTTTAATTTGTCTTGCACATACTCAAGCCTATCCATTTTTTTGTTTTTTACAAAAAACTTGGCGTTTCTCAGCTATATTTGGAAACAAAGTTGAGAAACACTCAAGATTGTAACAAGCTGACCTCCAAAAGCCAATGCATCCTCATCTCTGCCCGCAGGTTGGGCAACAGTCAATTAAAGGTCGAACCATTTTCCAAAGAATTTTCCCCTCTGCATTTACCACAAGTTGTGTAGCAGACAATCTATATAATGTATGCACTAGTCTAAAGTAGTATGATACAGTAGAGTAAGGCCTCAGATATCTATCAAAATTGTTAAAAATGTTGCGTGATCCCTGGGTAAGGCGTTTTTGAATTTCAGGATTTGGCGCAGTGAGGGCCAAACTTCTTAGTGTATCCATAGTAGTTTGATCATAAGTTTGGAAACTATTTGATATTAAAATGGATTATCATAATTGTAAATTATTTCTCGGATAATGCATCGATTGAAGAGATAGAGGTTCACATTGGTATTGAATTAAGACATACTGGTATTCAAAGCCTGATTGTAAAATATTAGGGAATCTTGTCCAATCGAGGCCTGAGGACCTAATAGGACTGATCGTGTTTGGCTAAAAATGCATCACTTATTACAAACGGATCTTCTAGATCACCAAAATGACGGTTATTGAAGCGAGGATAACAACAGAATCGAGAAGTAGTTTATGGTAATGATGAAGCTCGAATCATGAAGGCCCTCATCCTCTTAAAATTGTTAAAATTCATATAGTCCGTGGGAGCAGGTCAGTATGAGCATTCCGGGGAACATGTTCTTAAAATTTTATCTAGCTTTCAAATATGTTTGTAGATGTATATCCAAGCTAAAATGATTGAAGCTCAGCCCCTCATAGCTGGTTCCTGCTAGTATTAACGTTCTCGCGTCACTCGGACTACCTCTGGTGAGGATTAAGCCATCAATTCAAACGTCGTTATCTAGTTTATAGAAGCTCACCTTCTGAAGTTTCTGATAAAGAAATTCATTCCGTAGGTCTTCGCACCATTGAGTCAGGGTCAGGTCCAGAGGTATTGAAGTTCAGGTGCGCGTCAATGACACAATCCATGTACTTGAAGCATGTATTACTCCTTACGGAATCAATATTTTTCTCTTCACCTAATGCTGTTGTATAAGACAAAAATCAGAACCATCTCACTCCGTAATTGTGATAATGACATATAGTTCTTCCCCTGTGTCCTTTTATGTCACTTTCCCCAGCAACTCACTTTTCTAAGTGAACGCGTTAATGTTGGCAGATCGGTATTGAGTGCTTTCAGGGTTTATCAGGGTTAAAACAAAGGAGGAATTGTTTTGCAAATGAGTCCTACTAATGATAATATTTGTCCAAGCGCATGGAAATATAGTGTTCATACTAATTCTATCATGCGTATCTCCTACGTTGGGCAAATATGTGGTGAATGATAAGTATCCATTCTATGTCGCCGCTCGGCACAAGGCTTGGAAAGATTACAAGACACACCAATTCGTGGAGTAAGGGTAACCTTAGTTGTGTTGAAATTGTCAGATACCGACCAGGAGAGAGAGTATTGAGTTTTATCGTATCGCATGTTATCCCTCGAATTCGGCAATCCCTCGGTATGTTGCCGTATGATATTGTAGATTCATTATCGGGCTTTCTCTACCTAATGACGAACTACAAGCCCGGCCAGAACAAGATCGTAATTTAGTTGGTTTGTGTTTACTCGTAGTATTATGATGTCTATGGACGAAATGGGATCAATTATATTGTATTAAATTAGTATTCTAATGAAACGATTTGAGAAAAAGTTATGTAGTGAAAGATATATAAAACACAATTTTAGTATATATCAACCTATTACAACAAATTGATAATCGACTGTTGCTTTTGATGTTGTGTAGTTCATCTTAACTCTAACATGAAGTAAGAATACTCTCTCCAGGTAAAGGTTACATTTTATACGAAGTTTTCCACGAATAGACTACATACCCCAAAATGCAGTGATGTTTACACATTATAGAGCAATTATTATGGAGGGCTTTCAGCAATACTAGATTCAGAATATTATTTTTATACAGATGGAAAGAAACAGAGAGTTATTTTGGGGCTGTTTTGAATAATGCTGCGTTGTGACTTCAATGAGATTATTGATATTGGAAGAAATCGTCGTTATCAATGTAATAAATGAACACCGAATAGAATACATACAGACATATATGTCACCATGATATTTATTAATTATGATAGCTGTTTATCGTGAAATTATACTTAATCATTTGCTCTGCAAAAGCTCAGAGTTGCATGTCAATATAGCCAGTCCAGATTGTGAATAGAACATAAGAAATATGAAATACTTATTTATTTTTTCGGCGCTGTATGCAGGGTTTACTTACTAATTTTAGACGGTTACGAAACATCATTCAATGCGCTCGAAATCATTAAAGGTACCATAGACCTGGAGCATATCACCCGAAAAAATGGTGATTAAGATTTAATGTTTTTCTACTTTTATTCATTTGGAATATTTATCATCAACACAACTAACTAACAAAATTAATGTTAATTAGGAACTTGATGGGTTTTGCAAACGGAGTTTTCACACCGGACGAGCGCGAGAAGAGACCTTTACATGACTGATTTTAGGACGGTCACAAATTCAACAAACCAAGAAGGTGCTTATATTCAATTATCATTGTCAGAAGTTTCCATCTTACTTCGTTCAAGTGTTGCCATTTGATTTGCCGAAGCTGTCGTTACTATAATGTCTTGACAATTCTTAATTTATTCTTCTTGCACAATCACAATAATACTTTATATATCGTCACAATCGAACCGTCATTTCTCTTAACCGTTTAATCTAATATAAACGCTCATTTTCATGAGCGCTTTTCTTACTGTCGAATAATATCCCTCCAATTGAAATTATTTTCCATTATTCAATCACTATATTACCAATGATTACTGAAACAATTTGTCGATCTATCATAATAAGAATATTTTATGAACTGCAACAGATCCATACAATCTTTTCTTGTTTCAGCATATTAGCTTTGGAGTAACTCGCATTATAGACACAATCAGCTGGTTGCTCTGTCCAGTCGAAAGTCTTTTTATGCTTACATTCTAACATTCTAACCTATTTTTTATCATCTTTTGAGATCTGGACTCTTATTGTTTAATGACAGCATCCTGTATGGATCCTGGGCTGTTCCTAGGAATTAGCTCGCCAAATTGAGAGCGATCAGGATTGGAATACCCTAACTAAAGGAATTCGAATTAACTGGTTCGATTGAGATGAATCGCCTCCAGGGCATATTTACAATGGATCTGTTAAGTGTCTGAGTGCGTGTATTCTATTGAGTAGTAGACGATTAATATGCAATGGTGTTTAGCATAATGCTACACAAAAGTTCCTGTCTATGACAGAGGGAGGAATTTAGTCGCGATAGCCAAAGCTATTCGGATTTATGATTTGCCAGGATCAATCTGGTTTCATTCATCGATGACCATGGTAGCTTTATTCAAAACTTCCACCCTCTCGGGACCAAGATAAGCGTTAGTATTGGTATTTTTCGTTTTAAATATGACGATTTTTATTTAATAATTTTTTGAGATTCGAGCAATGTTCCGACGCAGAGATAAACACTGGAGGGTGCTTTGTGACTTGTCTGACATTCGGGAGTCAGACATCTGCGCCCTGACCCGGTCGAGATCTTTGGTCTTACATTTCCTAAGAATATTTCTGCTTCCATTATTTGTACAAATTTGAGACTGACAAAACATTGGAAATCACTTTTGGTATTGCTTTGGAATCCCGTTGGGACATTTACTGGTGAGTATTACCTATCCCAAGTCAGCAAGATGGAATTTCAATGCTTCACAGCAAGTGAAATTTGCAGTGAGTTGGCCCTATGGCAGGGGATGCTCATCATAATGTATATGTTGTGTGAGCTGCACGCCTTCGATGTTAGCAACAGCATCCATGTAACAATATTGACTGTTCAAAGATAGTAATTGACAGTCTTAGATAACAAGTATATATCCTCACCTATCCTCTTCATTATAACATGTTCGCATAATCAGTCCGGCGTACATCTTGATGATCTTGTTATGAAGTGTCTTGCTCGAACAGAATAGTCGCACAGGAAGATTAGACTTAACCTGACTCCCCCTTGGTAAATGAATCCTGATACCCCTTGGAATTGAATTCATTCCAGGCTATAGTAGGTAGCGCATCTAGGGCGCTGAGATAGTAACTAGCTGGCGCTAAAGTCGAAATGGATGAGCGTTTATCGAAGAAATATAGTAGAAAATTTGAAGAAAAGTAAAGTATTTAGATTCGTCTATTCAGGGTTAGGAATTCGCTTTTAGCTACGAGCTATCGTAGTGCCACACTATCTCAAGTGTGCGTATTTTGGGCGGAATATATTTTAGGAGGACGCTAAGGACTGGACAGCTGGTAGATAGAAATCAGCATAAGAATTGAGGCGCCTGAAATTCCTAATGTATATTTAAAATATGAGAACACCCTTACCAAGAAGCGCAATTCAATGTTTGTGGTTGTCGATAACAGATTATTTCACCGTGAGGACAGGATTTTCATATTTCACCTGCTGCCACTCGTGAAAATCCAAAATACCTTCTCCTCGTGAAATTAATTCTTATCAAACAACAAACATAATCCTTATGTCACTTTTTCTACCGCGTTGCTCACATCGATATCATAGCTGCAAGGATTATGTAATAATGTGTCATTGGTGACGGATGTTACCCAGCATATATGACGATCTCTCCTTTAATTATAATAGCACGTCCGTTAGTAAATTGATCTTTGGGTCATCATAAATCTCGGCCCCTAGAATTACTCAATAGACATAGCATAAATCATAATTCTCGGTTAAAGTAAAGATTTATAGGAAATTCCATTTTTCGTATAATGATAGTCTTACTGGAGGTCAGTTGTAAGTACTCTGAAGATGTGAATGAAGCTCCTCTTTTACAAGTAACCCTGGTAAATTAATATGTTCAAGAGTTTTAGAACCATACGTATCACTTCATCTGATTCACAAGGATTATATTGCATGTAACTCAATAGTTCGATTTGCCCTTGACAATCAATAGGAGTTCATTCCTTCTATCCCGAATGGGCACCACAATATTGGGAGTAATATAGATTGTCCTTCGCTATCCATATTTTCACAGAGATTCCAGACCAGACTACGCACTCGGGGCATAAGGCGAGCGATGGCTAAATTATCCCCTCACGCAAAACCTAGTTGATTCAACATAGAATAGTGATCAAAAACCTTTCACAAATAGTTGCTTATTTTGAGCGATGGTTATACCCTATGAATATTTCAAGGTCAAGATCACCACTGTTTGAACTATTGTTTCAAAATCTTGTTTGTGCATAGAGGGTAAATGCTACGGCTTTGCTGTATGCCTTGTATTAATTCAGTTGATTATTTCTCGTAGGTGGCTTGTTGTACAGTTTTGAGCGTGGGCAGATTTCGTGAGGTTCACATTTTGACCAATTAATATGAGTGTTTATTTTCCTTAATAGAATTACTATTAAATAAATTTTAAACGATACAGATTATGCTACTATTAATAGACAATATGATAGAATAAATTAATTGGAACACTCGCATCCACGCTAGTTTATACCATCAAGCAAAATCCCACTTAATATTTGAATGTAACAACCAAATCAATGAGTATGGTGATTTTGGAATAAAACACCTTACAATGTACAGTATATGGAGACCTAGCAAGCACTTAACTCAATTCCTAAACTGTCTCTGTCTAACGTGGCCGTTACTAGATATGACGCACTGGTTAGATACGGCCTAATATGTCTGAACAATAATGCTAATTAACCATTTGTCCTAATAAGCAAAAGGTACCCTCGTTGTTACACTTGGTGAGATAAAGTAATTACGTACATGTATAAGTGGTCCTTTCTAGGAGACACAACGTCTTGCCCTTCGCGAGGTTGGACTCAAGCTTCTAATCATATCAGAGTTGGGAGAGTCAAGACACCCGATCTAAACCACTAAACCATAAGTGGACCACTTGATTTCATCTGGGGATTTATCTCTTTATCCAGCGTTTAGTAATGATGGTCTGAAAATTTCAACCTATCAACTCAGTTTCACCTGATGGAACAATAGATTATCTCATAAAATTTTTGCTTTTCCACAGGATGAGCTGCATTAATAACAAAACTTATACAGCGTTTTTTTAATATTATAGAAGTTATTCTTTACAAAATACTGGCTATGTTATTGGAGGTGAAATTCTTGATAGCATACTAGCATGTGTTTGCTATATAGCGACAGGTGGAACTTGATAGTATAATATAGTGTGATTTTACTGAGATTGATAGACTTTGATTGAATTCATGTTGTTGAAAAGTCATATAAGCGTGTTGGTTATGCGAGGTTTTAGTGGTTGTTGCTGGAGGGCGTGGTTTTTAATTGGAAGTGTGAGAACTTGATATAGTTGACCGGTGGATATTTCGTCGTGGAGTGTTATGTATGTCGTGTTCTCATAATTGAACTGTGA
>CAJDSM010003237.1:0-23623 GCA_903981925.1 Ostrea lurida
GGGCAATATGACCATGTATGATACTCCGTATAAACCCTGATTATTAGATAAGACATGCTTTTATTCGGAATTCCGACTATCGTTTAAATAGTTAATTTTCGAAAAAAGCGTTAATATATTGGGCATGATTTTGTGAGGTGATTCTTTCATTCTCCCGAATCCTCCTCATTCAAGATATATTGTATTCCCATTGGCAGCATGGGCTTTTTGGGTCTTATAGTGGCGCTATTTTGGTTGGGAACATGTGTTACAGGTACGATTTAACATACATGAGGTAGTGTTATTAAAGGTTATTTAGAAAATCTTTACTTCCATATATTGAGAAGGAACAAATGTGCTTGATTTGGATGTCATACTTTGCAATGGAGTCGCTTTTACTAAAAATTTGGAGAATTATGGGTACTATAGATGCAGCAGAACTGTTGATGATTCTTATGACTTTTTCAGTACTTCCCATTTTTTCTTTTCTGAGAGACATTTATTTTTTTTTTTTTATTTACATAAGTACATAGAATGCAGAATTTGTTAAGAAAATGTTACGCTGATAAAACAAAAAAATAAATTGGTGTGTCATATGACAATCATTATACTTTAGGGAATTAGTTGCAGCGAATGTCTTTTGATTCAACAAATCATAATTTTCATACATTTATGGTCCAGTGTTGAATTATATCCTGAACAGAATCTTGAAATACAAAGGGACACCTATTGATTTTTTATGATAGAAAGACTAGGTGGTTTGTACAAATTATGGATATTTATACTATATACTATTATATTATAACACACTCTATAATTGATGCAGTACGTTGACCAAACTACAGATTATATGATAAACGCCTCAGATGATTTGGTGAATTTAGGCATTTGATCTTTCTTATCGTGATATGTTAGTATGTCTTAACCACTAGTTACCTGCTTATAGGTGTGTATCGTCTCTCCAGTTTGATGTACAAAAAGACAGCAATGGACATAAAACCATTGGCTCGTATATAGATGATATTTTTGTCTTGCGAGGGCCAATTTGATAACTCAGAAAAGTTTGCTAGTTGGCGCTGGAGGTTCAGTATCGTCTCGTTTAAAGGTCAGTCACTTTTATGAATCAAATTCTACCGGTCGCTTATTAAAATGAGCCTTTTGTTTGCGGATTACTGATGATAAGTTTCATATTGTTGACTGTTTTGTTTGTTGACTAAGTCATTTTCCTAACTAAGGAATTTGCTACTGGTAATCCGTTTTACTTCTGATTTCGATAAGGGGCTCACGGCGCGCGGTGCTGACACCGAAGCTTTTCAGTCAGAGATGCGTACGTGCTTACTGAATTCGATAGCACATGACAACATCGTTCGGTCGCTTTTTGTTCGTAGAAGTTAAAGTTGTTACCTAGATAGGTCCGACGAATCTCGATATTTTGTATGAATCGCTGTTTTTTTATGGGATCTATGATTACGTTTTGATACTTGGTCATTCCGCCTTTTTATACAAGACAGGCTGAAAGTTACACGACTTGTGTCAATTCGTTTTTATTCATACATAAAAATCATATACAAATCGAGTGTTAGGGTTCAACACGACCTCCGACAACAGCGAAGTAGGATCAGGAGTGAGACCATGGAGCGAGATATAGACAATCTGCTCTTGCTGCGGTCCCGCCGTGCAGCCCTGTATCGAAATAAAGTAAACCGGGATTACCCGTAGTCTAAATTATAGTGTTTTAAATTGTAGATAGTTCTATCATCGGGCTAAAACAAAACAGTCATTACATTATGATTAGTGAATAAATTTAGGTAATCGTAAGCAATACAAGTCATTATAGGAACCGATAAGAATTTGGACGAAATGATTGATTTAAACGATTCGTTATATATTGCACATCAACTTTTTTTGTTAAGATGGCTCGGCTGTCTTATAAACAGTCTCGTAATTACTGTCATAGCTTATGTACTCTTTTGCTTTGTATCGAATGGAACTGGGTTCAGATCATACGACACCATGATAAGCAAGGTGATATCAGTGGTATATTTTACTAAATTGGATGTAAAAGCGAAAGATTGACGAGATGCTAATAGTTAAAGTCGTCACGCTTATCATTTTCATAATGTAGTTGTAGTCTGCAATTCGGTCATGTTTAAGTAAATATCAAATTATGAGAGCAGATCTTAGTCAGATTTCTGTTGGTGCTCGGCTTTATATCGAGTATCATAGTCGAGGATGAATATCAAATGGGACCATAATTCTGTAGAGAAGATCTTAATGAAATTTGCTAATTGATACTTACAATGTAAAAAACTAATTTATTATAAATAAATTCATCGATCCACGCAGCTTTATAAATGGGTTAACAGGGGGGTTGGAGGAACGGCATACAGTTCTTTTTGTGTTTTTTGAAATCCACATAAAGTTTCTGATTAACAAATTCTGCTTCATATGAATATACAAAACTAGTTCTGTGTTTCCATACATAAGGTGTGTGCCACATTAACGTGCCAGGACGAGAGATAAATCCTATCGATTGCTTGTCGACATGGTTCCAGACTATATAAATATTACTCTTAGGAAAACGCAAGCACTTGCTTTAACTATCTATCTCAGAGTACTTGTGTAGGCAATCAGCAGTGTTTTCTAACAAATATGTGTCTTGTTTCCCAACGACTCAGAATCTCCGTATTCTCCGGGTGCCGTCGTTAATCTTTCGGGAAGGATGATAAAATAGTGGAAAAAGATTCCATATTAAGGTCAAAATGCAAATATGAGATTCTATTCTCATATTTGAAGGCAAGGATACTCAGAGTGATGATTTAAGGCTGTTTGAGTTCCTCTTGTTTATTTTTTTTAGTAATTATAAAACCATAATGGTTGTAGCATCTAGGGATGTCCTCACGTCAATCGAAGGACAGAAAACGTTAGTATACAATTGATTTACTTTACAATATGTATTTTCAAATATAGGAAAAATAATGAACAACAAATAGACTGTGGTGAGCTGTTTTCTTCAGCGCAGATATTGCCAGTTATACGTTAACTCGTGATAGGAGCTCTAATTATTCAAATATTGTTTCCAGATCTTAGGCATTAACCTACGCGACAGATTCATTATCGTTAGATTTATGGCGAGTCGAAATTGAATCTGGGTTGGAGTCTTTCGCTCTTGACTCGCATTTCAATATATCACTGGTAGATAACATCAAATGTTAGGTCACTCGACAAGATTCTTGTAAATTACTTTTTTTTCCAAAATATAAAACTCATAACAATTTGAATGTCGACCTTCATAGCGATTCATTCTGAGTAAATATATATTAGCACAAACGGGTATAAAGCATAAACAAACTGTCACATTTGATAAACGCGTAATGATGTGCTAATTTACCAATGACCGGCGATACATTACGACAAGTCGTTGTTTGAAATAACAATTTTCAGGAACGACGGGCATTTTGATACCACCTTTTGATTCAGATGGTTTATAACAAGATACAAATGGGTCTATGGCTGTTTCGTAGCATATATGTTTTTTTTTCAAATATATATATATAAGCATATTTTGAAAGTCAACTCAAATGGTAGCAATTCTGAAGTTTTTACAGTGTAAGTATGTTGAACTGCATATTAAACAATGCAAACTTACGGACTTGTCTTTTTCTTGCGGAACTTAATCTCCATTTTTGTCTGGGTTCTTGGGAATCCAAGGAGGGATCGATCTGGCAGTATGTTGTTTTCAGCTTTTCGGTCCGCTTAGGTTGTGGTGGATTAACGAGAGAGGGTTTGTAACTGGAGTACATTAGAATTGGAGATTACATAAAATCACGAATAAAGTGGGAATAATTTATTCTGGGGTCAACAGTAGGATAGTAATCCTTAGTAGGGGCATATAACATAAAAGGGGAATTGTTGCTGATAACAGCACTAAGAAGAAAGTCCCTGCCAAGAGAATTCTTAGCAAACACACAAATCAGTGTAAAAGAAGGAACACCGATTGTATATATATTGTTTGCTTTGGAATCTTATTTTAGTAAGGTTATTATGTCACTTATCTTTTTGAATATAGCATCAGATAATCTACACATACTGTCTGTACAAATCTTAGTTCATAGATATGAAGATTTGCTGTTGAATTTTTGATATATTCATTATTTCTGCGTTTAAACTGGTGTGGATTTGAATTATCATCGTTACTATTTGGTTTTTACCTTGGCGAACGGTAAATTGAACTTGACAAGGTCAGTCTTTGTCGGATGCATGGGACATAGGGCAATGGGGTGCGGTATTCCTGGATTAAAGTTTTGCCTTTGGATAGATCCGGTTTTTCTTGTGGAATCGCTAGCCTCATATTGGGCGTCACGTGTTAGGTAAATCACATTTCCTCATAGTGTATTTTTTAACAGCGCTCTCAACTTTATTTCTTTTTGTTCGGTTATTATCTATCATTTATAACATACTCATCTAAATATATCATTTACACCAAGGATCGAGTAATTTACCTTTGTAATTTCGATCGGATACTCATTAAGCCATAACCAACTGCTAGTAATTTGGCTGTTTGTTTTATTTAAACGGATACTGCGACGTTACTAGTTGCGCACGCCATACACTTTATGCCCTTAACTCCGAGGAAAGGGTGATGTGTTGTACGAATGGCCGGAACACGGGGATTTTCACTTCTTTGAATTTCAGATATTCTGCGTCACGTGATGATTCGGTGTTAGGTGCTATTTATAGTACGAGAGTTCTAAACGCGCAATATAACTGTGACGTCGAAGGCTTCATTGCCACAGACAATGGACCATTAATAATTTTGATGCAAAACATCGAAGATCGGAATTAAATTTTGAACATTCTATTTCCAAAAGCAAGCATACAGAAACCGACCAGATATTATACTCTTGTCCTCGGTTATGTATGTCATCGCCCTTCAACTCCGGACATTTTTAAATAGGCCAGACTTGCCATTGAGAATATAATTGCGAGTAAACTTGTATCAACGTAATCATAGTGCTAAAACATGATAGCAAAGTGAGGTGTAGGGCAACACATACCTCGAAAAAGCGGAAGGCGGCCGATTCCGGTGCCATATGTAAGGAGTAAGCATTACTCTGCGATCGGTCACACGCCGTGAGCCCGTAGTCGAAACGTACTTAGATCTCACGACCATCGAGACCACAGGGGTAAACATTTTTGTAAGCTGTTATTGTAGTTTTTCGTCGACATTTGAAAAATTCACTCTTGAATCATTTTCAATAATTTTTTGCAATGTTCAAGTGGCTGGCAGATGTAGGACAACACCCCTCAGAACAGCCGTACGTTTTATGTTGCAAGATAGATAGATGTGATAAGTTCCATCTAGTCTTATTGTTTATAGGTAACTCTGTTTTGGAGAAAAATTGTGTTAATTTTAAGCATTTGAATAATATCAGAGTGTTAAGAAATTTTCATACTTTATTGCATTTTAGATGCCTTGTCAAATCGCATTCATGCATCCTACTATCGCACGGGGATTCGCTATATATGCATCACGAGATATGACCCCACGGAGCTGATAGCTCATGTAAATTAAATGGAGCTGACGAAATTGTTTTGACGTCTGTGATGATATTTGGCAGTAATCAAAACTCTCCGAACATTTCTACTAGGCATGTTATTGCAGCTAGATCAGTTTTAATAGCAGTATGTTAAGGTCATCTAGGTGACCGTTATCATTCACTTGTGCAATCACGAAAAAGTTTTTTTGGAGTAGGATTTTTTTTCAATTGTGTACCATGTTCACCCCCACCAATTTAATATTCTTAAGACCAAGATGGAGTCATGCTACGTCATTTACAAAACAAATACACTAGAGGAAGCAGAGTTCAAACATATACTTAACAGACTGATCGTTTCCCTGTCGGCTACGAGAGATAGGTTCTCAGATGAGATACGACAGCTTTCGAAGGTAAGACTATGCTACATGGTTTTCGCTGGCATAAGCATTGTACGACTGACGCGCACGGGTCCAGGGGTGTAACTACTAAAGCTAAACTTAAAATATGTAAAAGGTATTTAAATTTGAGGGTTACATCAATGCGATGTATGTGTCTGTTCTGGCTTAAGAAATCACCCATCACAGTCCATCGAATAACTATACACCTCGTGAAGATGATCAACATGTAGTCTGCCAGTAACCTGTAGAGTTATGGCTTTTTATATTTTGAACTCACCAGTCAAAAACTATACAAACCTATAAGCTACCGTTCTGCCTGAGTCAACATGATGTTTGTTTACATCGCTGATTAAATTTCGGAACGTCGACCGTTTGCTTAAATGTCAAAAGTATCTCTTAGCCACAGGTTTTTTAAATCATATGTACATAATTATATCAATTTCTTCATGATATTGAACATATAAAATATCGATTTATTGTTTTGTTAGGGCAACACACGGGGTAAAAATACTGTGGTCAGGTTCTAGCTCGCAGCCTCAGTAGTAGGACGAACTTAATGCAGGCTTTTCTAGATCCCGAAATTATCTCTAATGTTTGCACTAAAGATATTGTGAACCTATCTTTCCACTTGTTGTGACTATGATGCGAATGAGAACAGAGTATATTTCAGATACCTGTATACTTCAACTCGCCCGTAGATAAGTGGTTCGCGCTATAAGTCGGCATATGTGTTATTTTGAGCATCAAATTGTTGGGATTTTGTCCATTGAATCCGCCTATAAGTGGTCTATTCTTCTCATCCCATCACGTTTTTTTGCAAGAATACGGTTGAACCAATATTTCAAATACAGTTACAGATAGATTTATTGACCCTATTTTACAAAAACCATTTTTGAGAATGATGCTCGGTATTTATTATTTCCCTTTCTCCCAACAAACCATATCTGTAACTTTGTCTTTTATTAATTACCTACTGTTCAAATATCATTTTTGATATTTTTCAAAGTCTCAGACTAAAAATATTGTCTGGACGATGATCTGATAACCATCGGGGTTGATTTAAAAGATTGGTTACCAATCTCGCCGACCAAGAAAATAACTGCTCTCCCTCAGGACTTCGCCCTCTATACAGTCGACATAGACTTTTTTTTGACATCAATTTACTCCCCAAAAAGTCCGACTTATAGGCGAGTATTTACGGTATTGGTAACGGGTGATTATTTTCCTACTAGAAAGAATATTATTTATATATTTATGTGAAATACATTGTAGATTTACGCTATGACAATATTGCTTTTAAATGTAATACCTTAATAGAATTCTTGAAATATCTCTAAAAAGTTAATTAATATTTGTAGATTATGACGATTCAGCAATGGTAAGTAACTCCTATCTTCATTGGTATTGTCCTTTAATATTGGCCCATATTACATAGCATGCACGGAGGGGTGGGGGGGCACTATCGAATTTTAAATGGGTAGGAGACCGTGACCGCTGAACAATTGCATACCCCATCCTTTTCATATATTTTAGGATTTGAGAATTGTTACCTTGTTTTGCATATAATTTTCTGGTTCAATCGGTGACTTTTTCCCCGATGACAACCAGAGTTCTGGTTCAAAGCTGATCCAATTAGACAAGGTCATTCATATAACTTAATTGAGTTAACATTAACCTTATTCTATCATAAGCGGGGCGGCTTAGCCCACATAGTCAAAGATGTGCTTTTGGTGATACAAATCCAAACTTTGGCACAAATGTTAACGAACTTTTCAGAGATATTGGGACGCAACTATGAAATTCTCCCTCGCTGTGGTCGCGCCATATTGGATTTCAAAATTGGCGCTCACATTGATTACTTTTGATTATATCTCTGGACTATATGAAATGCAGTATTTGGCTGTTGATTTCCTGGAATTATAATGTTTAACTGTTTTGGTGGGACCATGGATTCATATGGTAATCTATTGCCTTATATTGTTTAACCACGCGCGTGTTTACCCTTATACCCAGGTAATTGTATTTGTTGAAATTAATCAGGCAAATATTCGGACTCAGACAAATACTTAAAAAATGTCTAAGATATGATAAATGCTAAGTAAAACACTCTGGATACTACATGTCTAGTATCTGAGCTACATGATAGCGTGTATCTGACCATTCTATCAATGAGTTCGCTTAGAGTATACTACCGATATTTGAGGATCTCATGTACACAATAGTGTCATGTTAACAAGTTCAGCTTCGCCAACGTTGTATGTATGGTCTTCTGATCCATCGGTCCCTCACATCACAGAGGATATGCATCTCGAGGCAGTTCGTTTTGCACTTGCTTACACACCTTTGTCTTGTTCCTGCTCAAGAAACCAGTCATGCAGCTGTAAGCTGCATCAGTAGCTGGTCCCAGTAAGGTGTGTATGTCCATCACTCAGTCCTTGATCAACCCGAGTTGGTTGGTGGAGAGAGCTTGGAGTAATTGGCAGCACTAATCTGACTCCACATGTCCTCCTTGAATACAGTCTGGCCTTTTAAATGTTCTCCTTGCAGAGCTGCATTCCGTTGGAGGAATTGCTGCACATTTTCTTACCTTGCAATACTTTCCTCCTGGGCTTGTCAATATCTGTGCATTTTGCTGATTCGATCATACAAAAGGATCTACGATATCTCGATGATGCGCTGCATGTCTGGTATGTACGCGGTGAAACTGACCGTATCGCAGCATGCGCTCCTCTGTGAGTTCTGGAATATCCAAGTTTAGAATTACCTCCATGAGTCTTCTTAGCCACAGTGAAGCAACTAGACAAACAGTTCACCTCCAAGAGAGCGTGGAAACATTGGTAGTGCATGACAGTCATACACTCATCACCAAATCCAGCTGCCTATTTCATGTGTTTGCTAGGTATCTGAAACTCTAGCCTGTTCCCAATGTCGACCACAGTTTGTCTTCTGGTTGCAACTCTACTGTGCCAGGGACATGTGCTCAGCATCTTCCACGACATCAGTGGTCTACAGTCCTGGTATAAGTAATTGGCGTGAAGTATGCTGGGATGTATAATATGCATGCAGCCCATCTGCATTGTCAGCTTTTTTGGTGCGTTTACTTGGGCGAGTTGGATGTCAGAATCTGAGAAGTTGTTAGCTTGCGAGCACTTCCATTTCATCAGGCAATGATACTGAGGTTTGCTTGTGTCCCGCGCCCCGGTGACATCCATGGAGAGCCTGGCTATGAGGAACTGAAACATCTCATCTTGTTGCTCGTCCACGTCATAAGGAGGTTCCGGCAGTTTCCTTGTATGGCAGCGGCAGCCACCACGTTTCGCACCCTGTAAACCGTTTTGCCCGTGTCTACTTTCACTGAATCTGGAAGGTACGTATCTCCCTCGATCGGTGGTGACAAACTGTTTGCCGTTTCGTGACATATATGGAATGCCAATTTCCCTTTGCTACTTCTTCAAAGTCTTTGATGAAGTGGTTTCAGCATCTGGACAATGGTGCTCCATCTAAGCAAAATGCAGGTCGTCACACTCTAAGATTCTTTGTCTCTTAGCGTCGGAGACTCTCTTCCAAGCATGTAAGATCCAATCTCTGGTTCACTAGTGCACGAGATCCACCAATCAGACAAATGAAGGAGACATCGCCTGATCTCGTGATGAAGAACTTCCAAGGTTCCATCTCTCGTCTGGCAGACCATGTACATGCGTGGAAGACGTTATGGTCATTTCTTGACGTAGGCGAGGCTGTTTGCTGACCCTTGCTCTGGCTTTTGGAAGTGCTGAACTCCTTCCGCTTGTCAGAGGTCACTGGGGTCGTTTGGCCTGCTCCTTTTGTTCGTTTAACAGATCTCTCTGCTGCGTGAAGATAATTCTCGAACTGGCTTCTTTACCATTCCTCTTGGCATTACATCCATGGTTCTCCCATCAGGACTGTAAACCAACATTTGCTGTTCTCTTTGAAACGGGTTGCCCAACTCCATCTAATGAATCTGATACCAACTGAGAGAGCGAACATTTTTCAAACACTCGCAAGGCGTGCACTACTTAGGCAGTCTAGATTATAACTGATGAGTGCTATTATCGCCGTGATTTGCCGTCTCAGTGGTGGTTCCTATTTGTTGGATTCTTCGTATGCCCTGGCCAACTTATGTGTCCACAACATCCAGGGACGATCGGCCCTAGGTTGTCAGCGGACGACATTCTCATCGTTTGCCTTTTGGATGAAGAGACATTATCTCTGCTCATTGATAAAGAAAACACGCCCTCTGTGTCTTTCTGAAGATGAAGTGGCCTTTCCTGATTTTCTTAATACATCTGGGTGTTTGGTGGTGGTTTCACTATGTTTTATCAATTCAGGTGCCATGGTACAGCTCCTAGCATAGTGGGTGTGACTCAGTGCGTGGAACGAATTACGTAGCTGTCCGAGACCATGAAGTACAGTCTTTTCATGATCCCTGCTATAAGCACGCAACATACACTTGAACCAATAGTTATAGTTATACAAATATCGGTTGACCATCTAGTGGAAATGCGCGGCAAGTCTTCTCACCTTTGGCAACTTCCCAAACTCTGGGAGGTCTCCCTCTGCATTGCTATTCGTTTCTACCAGAGATATGCTGTAGGCACGGTGGGTTGCAGAATGTTGCGTGCTAGAACTGCAGTCACTTGATGTGCTCTTCTTTGGTGCGCAAGAACTGAGGTATCTCGGCCGAAATAAGTCTGCGGTCACAATTTCGGCCTGCACCAACCATACTCCCTTCAGTAGCGCAAATCTCTGCTTCTCATAGATTAACAGTTCAATAAATATATCATCACATCAACAACGACTGGTAAATTTGGGGCTCAGATTTTATTTTCAAATTTAATTGATACGATGTGCAAATTCCTCTCTCGACGGCACGTGCAATAAAACCGACGCGTCTCACTTACACTCTAGGAAGGATATTGTACAGGTAATTTACTCGTTATTTACAGAGCTCGACTGAATGGCTAATGTTTTCGTTTGCAATTTTACGTTGCTAAATCTCCGAGCAGACTTTGAAGAGAAAAATCGTCCGGATTAAAACGGTACATTTACAATGCATCTTAGCGCTTTCGTAGTAAAAAACGACGTCCGGATCCGGACGCCGATTTCCGGATTATGATACAATTCGTGTAATAATTCGTTCCCCACCAAGAAAAATCGTCCGGAAGGTGCAGCTGCCGGAATTTAATGCGTTCCCGGATAAACGAGGCCCACTGTAATTCAGATTGTGAGATTTTTCATATTACGTGGGCAACCGATTTTGAACAAAAATATTTTAGTTGCAAAATAACACATGTCACTTTGATTTTTATATTTTCACATAAAAGGTATGAATA
This sequence comes from Ostrea lurida, assembly GCA_903981925.1. Lineage (NCBI taxonomy): Eukaryota > Metazoa > Mollusca > Bivalvia > Ostreida > Ostreidae > Ostrea > Ostrea lurida. The sequence continues at coordinate 11,272 of CAJDSM010003237.1, forward strand.
ACTTTAATGCATAATTCTTCATACTGTATGTGGGTCTGCTTCTTTGCAAATGACGTCAATAATTGGCCTAAAATTGAAGTTTTTTCAAAAAATGGGCAAAAATGTCCAAAATTGATTTTTCAGCTTCCAGAAAAAATAGCAATCCAATTTGAAGTTCATGATGTTTTAATTATGTATTGTTATGCTGAACATAGTTTTTTAAGGAAAATAAAGAAATTTGCCATCAGCGAGTACATTAATTTGTGTATTCTTACCTCCAAAAAAGGGCAAAATTTAACGCATTTAAGCATGTTGGGAGCCTTTTCAGGGTGCTCTGTTACCCATGGCAACCGGTACCTTCAAATGCAATTTTCCGGTACCATATTCCATGAGAGGGTGTCAAATAATCACTACATGCCAAATTTTTCAGCACAACGGTGTAGGGTTCTATCCAGCCCTATATCTAAATTTTTTGATGCTTACAGAGAATGGCTCTTAAAAACCTTCACTGTAGCTCCATCCTGACTCCAATATCATGATGTAAACAATTAGTTATATACATGATCTATGACGATTTGAGCATCTTATTGACAGAATTTAACCAAAAAAATCCTGTCATTTTTCCTATATAATTTGAAGTATGCACTTTACAGGGGACTATGTGCAACAGACAGACTATGATTGTAATACTTTGACTTTGCATGTCTTTTAATTCCCTAGTGCTCTTTTATGGCTGCTGTTGTGGGCCTAATTAGGCAATCTGTGCCATTTAAAACACCTATTTGAAAACTAAAATCTACAGATTTTTCAGAAAGCACAACTTGACACAACAGTCTGTTCCCGTTTTATTTGACAATTAAGACTTAAATTTTGCATTAGATTGGTGTTTTCATACAGACTGAACAAATGTAGATGCATTCAAGTTTCTGAAATGCATGCATTGCAATGCTTCAAGTCAGCATACTTCATGGAAAGTATAAAAGTATTGTCAGCATGAAGTTCATACCCTCATGTACTATCACAAATTCAATTTATTTCTTACATTTACGTTCTGTCATTAGAATAGACGTTCTATGTATATGCATTTTCCTGACAGCGTGAACATCATATTCATGAGGAATTAAGAAATAAATCTTATAATTTTTCGAGTGATGAAGGTAATCCATTGAACACTGAAGCGGAAAACGCATCAATGCGCAAAGTTTAATTGTTTATTTCATTTAAAAGCCAAGGAGTTTTGTTCATGTTAATTTCATAATGTTTGTACATACAGTACGTATGTTTGAAAGGAACTTGTCGAAAATAATACTTTTATTGTGTTTATTAAATGATACAGTTTATTTTGTGTATTTACAAAATGTAACAATCTTTCATCTCGATTATTCAGACCAGAAAAAAGAAATTCTCTGTTCTAAAAATAGCGCTATCAATAGAACGCATTATTAGTTCCGCAATATAGGGCCCCGTAGCTGGGCAGTCTGCAATATTTTCCTAGTCAGTCAAAAGTAGTTTGGGCTTTTAAAAAAATTTCAGGTACGTAATCGCAAAATCACCTCAATTTTTAAGAGGTGTTTTAAATGAGAATCAGCGCTAGGTAATCACTTACAATAAAATTAAATGATATCCAGCTATCATTACAATTTGTAAAGATACGAAAGGCAAAAACATAAGAAAAGTAATATTCAGCCTTGCATAAAGAAAATATGTTTTAAAAACAATTCTGTTTTGTGCTAACATAACTTGGGCAACTGTTCCAATGGTCATCAAAGACATTCCAAATAACCTTCCTATAAGGAAACGAATCTGCAAAATCAATATGCATCAAGTGAAATATTGTTGAGCTCAAAACAGGAAGTCGTGGAAAGGTAGAGAAGGCAATAAAACTCCTAATAAAACAGCTGTCCGTTTGAAATAAAATGTTTACGCCATTTACTTTGGCCAAAGACCTTATAGCACTGCCTGTAGTAGGCTGTCTTCTGGCTTAATACTGGAGATAAGTGGACCACAAGCCAATCAATGCAAAATCTGATAGAACATCTTTGATTGCACAGTGTTTGCCTGTCCAATATGGTAACCATCAGTTAAATCCTCTCTGTGTTAATATATTCATAGCAAGCAAGTAGTATTCTCTAAAGGCACATATTAGGCAAATATTTCATACATACTGAAAGTTTCATTAGAAGGGGCTGGTGCCAGGTGAGTGCCTCCATTCTCCGCTCCCCCCCCCCCCTTTTTTTTAGATGAAAATATTTTTTGATTCTATTATAGAGAATCAGCGGAAGCCTGTTGACGAGAATATGATTTTATGATTTACCACTCCTTTCCTCTTTTGGCCCTAATTTTCTCCCTATAGCCTGCTGTTCTAACTTAGTATATATACGTACATTTCAAATAAATCTTACTATCAACTATAAATAGGTGAAGTTGCCAAGTAAAAGCATGTGAATTACTACCCATTATTGGGTATTTCTACATGAGTGAAAATTGCAATAGCCTTGAAAAATACTGGCCAATTAACATACCTCAATTTGTTCAAAAATAGCAGAAATTCCCTATATCACTTCTCATATCAAAACCCATTATTACACAAACCTAATGTGGTTAAAAATAGTGCCCTACAGATAAAAACAAGGAAACCATTCAACAACAACTCATTCCAACAGGTGAATCATGAAAAGTATATATAAACCATAAATAATTATATTTTTATAAAATGCAGCATGCATGCAGTATATTTCTGTATTACGATATTTCACTCACGCCGGTTTTATGGAGTTGCAGAGCACATGTAAGAGTAGCTGTAAGAGAGAGGACCCATAATGCACTTGTCTGTGTTTTAGTGCAGAAAGGTTAGAGCATAGAACATTTATTTAAAGAAAAAGAGATTAAAATCGGCAAATACAGTTGTCAATAAAAATGTTGGATCAGTAGGAACATCAACACTTCAAAATGTGGTTAGGATAAATCAATATTACTGATAAAGCTGTGTATCGAGATAAAATCACAAAAGAAATTGTCTTCCTCAAACCACCATGTACAGTAGTGTAAATACATGTAGCTTATCATTGTAAAAATGACACCTTACTTACACTCCCATTTCAAAAGATCTTACACACACAAGAAAACTTTGAACGAGAATTCATCATTTAGATTATATTTGAACTACTGAGTATTGAGATCAATTACTTTTAATGTCAATAATTAGGTACGTGACATCAGTAAAACTGTCCTCCATATATATCTATCAACATTTACTATCTAGGTAGGCCCTGGACCGGAGGTTTGTAAGGCTTTTTCTATTCCCTCAGAATAGAGACTGAGAAAATACAAGTTATATTTCCATCCAAATTAGGGTTACAATTAACAAAAATTAGCTAGCTCTAAATATGTCACCCTAAAGAATTATAGAAATGAAAAGATGAAAAATTTTAATAAAATCTACGATTATAAAAGCTGCTACATATCAACAACACTAATATATATACATATTTACACTACAAACACGTAAAGCAGCTATACGACTCTGGTGTCCTAACACGAAACTCACATGAAGCTTGCCGTGAAGTTTGAAGTCGCTTTCGCTCCATGCTGCAGATCGTGATTTCAAAGACCGGGTCAGGGCACCTGCTCCAGGAAGTGCAGCCATCCGTGACGTCGCAGGCACCGAGGAAAGCTGACCTGTAAGGTTCAATTACCGTCAGGAAAAAATAGTACGTGTATTTCAATATCCACAATTAAAAGCAGAATGTAAGATATCAAATATTGCCACAAATGCTCATTATCTATGTAACTGATTTGTACAGGCATTGTGTATATCTGATGCTATTTTCAAAAGATAAGACATAATACTCTTACTAAAATAAAGATCAGAAGCTTATATATATAAATGGTGTTTCCTTTTTACACTATTTGTGTGTTGCTAATCTCTTGGGAGGCTTCTCTAGTGCATGCACACAATTGCCTTTATTGTTATATGCTACTTAAGTATACTATCTACTGTTGACCCGGCCAGTAAATTATTTCCCACTTATTCGTGATATTATGTTCTCCAATTCAATACTCCAGTTTACAACCCTCTCTCTTAATCCACCACAATAAGCGGAGAAAGCTGACAACAGACTGCCAATCTATCCCCCTTGATCCCAAGAAATGACATGGAGATTAAGTCGCAAGAAAAACGTCCTAATCTCCATGATTTGTGATGTTTCCGAGGCAGAAGCGCAACATCATTCAAAAGTGATGCTACGATACGAAAGCTCCGATTCAAATTTACAGAAAGCAATCACCCTTAAAAAGTCCATACCATATCGATTACGATTGTTTAGTGTCACTAAGGAAATTGAAAAAAAAAAATACTATCAGAAAATCTTGTTTCCTGTTTGTGTTAAGTATTATGACGGAGTAGATGAATATGATAATATCAGATTATATAATATGCTCTACAGAAAGGAATGTTGTGCATATATGATTTACATGGAATGGAGGTGAATTACACATCTATGGAATATACAAAGAGATTAAATTGACCAATAATGATAGATAAACTTGTAGGTCACCCTGAAAAACTCAAAGTCAGTCCACAAGACCACAAACAATCTTTGAGAGATTGAGATTTCTAGTTTTTCAAGAATCAGAAAAATGGCATGCCAGCAACAAAGTTTAATAAATTTTATTATTATAATCATGCAATAATTTTCCAAATAAATGCATGCATCTACACATCCTTATGACATCATTTTCTGAGTAAAGGGACTCTGAGTTATCAAGAGTGAAATATGAAGGAATATGCATATATACAACAGTATCTAGATTTCACTTTTAGACATCAAGGGTTTTTAGAGATTGGGAGCTTGAATAATCAGTAGTAAATTTGCTTATATAGTTAAAGAGGAACCAGGGCTTGACTTCCAGGAATTAAATCAAAAACTTCAAAATACTGGAATTCAAAACAAGGGCAATTCACCTGTCGCTAATTTGATGATCATGTTTCATTTCAACATATAAAAGCTTCAAAACCAGAAATCATTAGGGGGAAAAAAATCCTCCCAAAATCTACATATTCAATAAAGAAATAAATTTTGTACTTTGCATTAGGCTACACCATCTGCTCTATATACAGGTGTCTTCAAAAGTTTTTATTTTGTTTAATACTAGAAATAAAAGACATCACAGGGTCTTCCATATCAGCTTCGAACTTGGATATTTCATTGAATGCATAGACATTAACAGAAAACTAACAACTCCACTTTATAAAAAAAAGGGATGATTTCAGCATCTCCATTGTCAACTTTCCATATTACTATAGCAATATTTCATCACCTGCATATGGTGTGTATGTCTTTCAACTTATTCAATATACAAGAGCTTGTTCTGCATATAATCAGTTTTTTAATTGAAGCAGTCTACTTACACACAAGTTGTTGTTGAAGGGGTTTCAAGTCACATTTAAAGGCAGCATTTTGCAAATTCTATAAGCATTTTAAGGATCCAGTTTGCCAGTATAGCTTGCCATTGGGTAAAATGTTGTCCGATGTGTTTCATAGCAATTGCTAAGTCATTCTTTATACACTGATTTTGACTATGGATTACTCCATTTGCCTCATCAAAACAATGGGCTCAGGACAGATATGACCAGTCAACAGGGGATGCTTACTCCTCCTAAGCACCTGATCCCACCTCTGGTGTGTTCAGGGGGTCTGTGTTTGCCCAACTCTTGTTTTGTATTCTGTTTGGGACTTACGAGATTGATCACTGTTCATTATCTTCGCCTTTTCATGTATTAGAAAAGAGAGATTGTGTCCTCAGGCAATCAAAGGCTATAAGCCACCATCCCCAACACCCTCTAACTCTCCCCTGTAGTAAACCCATGTTTGGTCTGTTGAGATTTAGAGTGTTATTGGGTTTCAGAAAAGCAAGGCTATTCAGGCTATATATAAGTAACTACATGGATTTGTCTTAGATTGCAAGTTCTACTTATCTGATTTGCATTCTGTTTAAAAAAGAAAATCATGATACAGTTTATCTATTAAAAAGCTAGAAACATGCACATTTGAGTGAAGTTTTGCTGAGTTAAAGTCAAAATGAAGCAAATGTTGTGAAGTAAAACTATTGTACCCATGCGTTTTTCCGTATATTCACATACTGGTAAGCACACTACATCTTTTTAGGTTTTCACAAAAAACACTACGATGTAACTGACAATGTAAGAATGATACCATTTTGTGTGGTGACATATTACTTTCTTCCAATGATCAAAAGAAATTTTGTCAAGTTTGCCAATGGGTATACCACCCATCCAACCCCTCCCCCACATTCATGTATATGCACCTTTTGGGTTGGTCTCCTTGATTTTTTGTTGATTCCCTTAACACAAGTAGGAATCTAGGTACAGTAGAACCCCATTACTGACTTCATCGTTTTTTTAGTTAAAACACTTACCAAATTGGAATTTCAATGCACAAAACAATTTCTAAACAAAACCAATAAATATTTTTCCAAGATGCAGAGATTCAGTATCAAATGTGGTAAAAAAAATTCTGCCCCCCCCCCCTCCAAAAAAACCCAAAAACAAGATGTGTTTGTTTCGCCCCCCGTATTCCCACATGCCAGTGGAAGAGCTTGTCATAAGGATTATGCATGTGAAATATGAAAAGGTTTATCCCTTACCATTCAAAAGTTACGGCCAATGTTAAAGTTTTTAGAAATGTAGGTCAAAATTCAAGGTCAAGGTCCAACATTTTGGTACCAGATAAAAGGACTAGTCACAAGGATACACATGTGAAATATGAATGCCCTAACTCTTGCCATTCAAAGTTATGGCTTATGTTAAAGTTTTTGAAAAGTAGGTCTAAGTTCAAAATCAAGTCAGGAGGTTCAAAAAGTTTTGTACTCACGAAAGGTCTTGTCATAAGAAAGAATACTTGTGAAATATCAAAGCCCTAGTACTTATCATTCAAAAGTTTAGCTAAGTTAGGTCAAACTTCAAGGTCAAGGTCAGGAGGTCAAAAATTTTGGTACCCATGAAAGGTCTTGTAATAAGAAACATACTTGTGAAATATCAAAGCCCTAGTACTTAACATTCAAAAGTTATAGCTAAGTAGGTGCAAACTTCAAGGTCAGGAGGTCAAAAATGTTGGTACCCATGGAAAGGTCTTGTAATAAGAAAACATACTTGTGAAATATCAAGCCCTAGTACTTATCATTCAAAAGTTTTTTGTAAGTAGGTCAAAACTTCAAGGTCAAGTCAGGAGGTCAAAAAGTTTTGTACCCACGGAAAGGTCTTGTCATAAGAAACATACTTGTGAATATCAAGCTGTAGTACTTATCATTTAAAAGTTATAGCTAAGGTTAAAGTTTTTGAAAAGTAGGTCAAACTTCAAGGTCAGGAGGTCATCAATGTTGGTACCCACGGAAAGGTCTTATCATAACAAACATACATCTGAAATATCAAAGCCCTAGTACTTACCATTCAAAAGTATATAGCTAAGGTTAAAGTTTTTGAAAGTAGGTCAAACTTCAAGGTCAAGTCAGGAGGTCAAAAATTGTGTGTACCCATGGAAAGGCTCTGTAATAAGAAAACTACTTGTGAAATATCAAGCCCTAGTACTTATCATTCAAAAGTTATAGCTAAGGTTAAAGTTTTTTTGAAAAGTAGGTCAAACTTCAAGGTCAAGGTCAGGAGGTCAACAATGTTGGTAACACACGGAAAGTCTTGTCTAGAGAAACCATACATGTGAAATATCAAAGCCCTAGTACTTACCATTCAAAAGTTATAGCCAAGGTTAAGTTTTTGAAAAGTAGGTCAACTTCAAGGTCAAGTCAGGAGTCAAAAATTTTGGTACCACCGGAAAGGTCTTGTCATAAAGAACATTCATGTAAATATCAAACGCCATAGTACTTTACCATTCAAAGTTATAGCCAAGGTTAAAGTTTCAGACAGAAGGACAGGAATGACAGAAGGACAGAAATGACAGATGACAGAGCTGACAGAAGTGAACAATGACAGACAGGACAAAAACAATATGCCCCCCGCATCTTCTATTTCACGCTTCGATCACGGGGGCATAAAAATAAAAATAACCCCTATATATTATTTGGATCCCTGTTGATCAGGATAAAATACAGCCAATATATTCAGCAGTTGACACCTGAACTGCCCCCGGCTGTCAGTGTGTACATTTCCTGGACTGTTAGGGAATTAGTGATATTTGATGATATTATCTAGCAGGATCTATATAGTGTATACCTGTATATCAAAGCCATTGATAAACAATTAAATTGTATTCATTTGTAGACTAGTTCCAGCAGGTTGGTTGATTCATCAGTACCTCTACATAATTAACAAGGACAGCTGGGGTATTAATATAACTTAAATTTCCATTACACAGCTTGAGTACACTCATCAGGGACACCAGAAACACATGTCCTATAATTGAACAGTGTTATTTTTATCCAAAAAAAAAAGGGGGGGGGGCAAATAAGAATGATATGTTCTGTTGATTGTAATTTTACATACAAATGTTGAATGTGAACAAGTTTGAGTGAAATCTATATGAATACATTTTGTTCACTTACCGTATATACTCGCCTATGAGTCCGGATATTTTGGAGTAAAATTTTGGTCCAAAGTCTATGTGCGACTTATCAAGTATTTTTCTAGTTGGCAAAATGTAGCAATTTTTAAAACAACTCTGACCATTATCATGATCATCGTCCAGACAAATTAGTCTGGACATACAAATATAAAAAATCTTATTGAACACAGGTAAATAATTAGAAAATTGATATGATATTGATTTTTGGAGAAAGGATAATTAAATACTGGCATCATTTCTCAAATGTATTTTTTGAAAGAGGGGCAAAATCAGTGAAACTTTGATTTGAAATTGTCAACAGATTCTGGCAAAAAGATGTACCGACTTATAAGCGGGTCAATGGCAAAATCCTTCAAAATCATCTCAAAAAGCATATCCGACTTATAAGCGAACCAATTTATAGGCGAGTATATACGGTAATTACACTGAAATAAATTTAAGCGACAGTCGAGGAAACAGAGTGAACGTATTTTCACATACCCCCTTCTATGAAGTTTCTAAATGATGCTTTTAATGGATTTCAGTGGCAACTTTCATTACGCTGCCCGCGGCATTATGTTATTGTACGGTGACAAAATGAGAAGCATGATAACGAGATTCCACTGTACGGAATTTCAATACAATTAATGATTTCTGATATATTCCTCTGGCTAGTGGTTTTATCTCGATTAATAAGTTTCCTATGACAGTCAGAGAGGACATATGGTCAAAGGTAAATGACACAAGTAGCATTGACCAACATCTTCCCTCTAACACACGCTTGCGACATCTTAGTCATTTGATCAGTTTACTGGTAACGGGTAAAACACAATAAAGGGAACAGTAATGTTGCACTTGAGGGTGAAAAATCAAAGTTCCTGAATTAACAAAAGAAATCGTTTTTTATTTTGCATTATGTCTTTAGTTCCAGAAACTCCAATATTGTTGCTCTGGAGATAATTATTTTGTATCAGACAACTAACACTTCTGTAGCTGGTTACGGACACTACACAGGGATATAAAATTCTATCAGCTGATTTTGCTGTATCATTTTTTTTTTAATCAATGTTTTCTCACATTTGAAGAGATATAAAACAAAAAAGATGAAGAAAAATATTAATTCCATCTTGTAACTCTAAAGATAGTTCTCGCTATAAAAAATGTACAATGTATTAAGAAAAAAAGGACTATTTTTCCACTCTTCTGAAATTTTTATTATAAATATTTTAAAGACTCCACTCAAATGTTGACATCAAAAGAAGTAAAATTTGCAAATCTTTTTTTCTTGGCAAACTAAAAAACTTTGCTGTGTTTTTTTATTCAAGTATCATCTTCAGGAGCAAAAATGATCTAAATCATGATGTGTAACTTTAATACATCCTTAATGATTTTACATTCACAATGACAAAAAAAGTGGAAAATTGGGTTTATAAAAATGAAGCATTCAGGGAATATCTGTGATTGCATCATCAAATCAATAAGAAAATGAAAATCGATCTCTTATAAAAGGATCGTAAAAACAAGATGTGTTTGTGAAACACGAATGCCCCCGTATTCCACATCCAGTGAAAGGGGCTTGTCATAGGGATTATGCATTTGAAATATAGAAAGGTCTATACCTTACCATTTCAAAAAGTTATGGCCAATGTTAACAGTTTTTAAAATGTAGGTCAAAATTCAAGGTCAAGTTCAAACATTTTATGGTACCAGATAAAAGGGCTTGTCATAAGGAACACATATGTGAAAATATCAAAGCCCTATGCACATACCATTCAAAAGTTATAGCTAAGGTTAAAGTTTATTGAAAAGTAAGGTCAAACTTCATAGTTCAAGGTCAGGAGGTCAAAAATGGCTACATACGGATAAGGTCTTGTCATAAGAAGCATACATGTGAAATATCAAAGCCCTAGTACTACCATTCAAAAGTTATAGCTAAGGTTAAAGTTTTTAAAAGTAGCGTCAAACTTTCAAGGTCAAGGTCAGGAGGTCAAAAAGTGTTGGTACCCATGGAAAGGTCTTGTCATTAAGTAGCATACATGTGAAATATCAAAAGCCTTAGTACTTACCATTCAAAATGTTAATGCTAAGGTTAATGTTTTTGAGAAGTAGGTCAAACTTCCAGGTCAAGGTCAGGAGCGTCAAAAAAGCTTTGGTACCCACGGAAAGGTGTCATAAGAAGCATACATGTGAAATATCAAAGCCCTAGTACTTACCATTCAAAGTTATAGGCTAAGGTTAAAGTTTTTGAAAAGTAGGTCAAACTTCAAGGTCACGAGGGTCACAAAATTTTGGTACCCACCGAAAGGTCTTGTCACAAGAAGCATACATGTGAAATATCAAAAGCCCTAGTACTTACCATTCAAAAGTTATAGCTAAGGTTTAATGTTTTTGAGAAGTAGGTCAAAACTTCCAAGGTCAAGGTCAGAGAGTCAAAAAATTTGGTACCCACGGAAGGTCTTGATCATAGTAGCATACATGTGAAATATCAAAGCCTAGTTACTTCCATTCAAAAGTTATAGCTAAAGTTAAGTTATTTGAGAAGTAGGTCAAACTTCCAAGGTCAGGTCAGCGAGGTCAAAAAAAAGTTGGTACCTCACCCGAAATGGTGCATTAAGAAGCATACATGTGAAATATCAAGCCCTAGTACTTACCATTCAAAAGTTATAGCTAAGGTTAAAGTTTTTGAAAAGTAGGTCAAACTTCAAGGTCACGAGGTTCAAAAATTTTGGTACCCACCGAAAGGTCTTGTCACAAGAAGCATACATGTGAAATATCAAAGCCCTAGTAACTTACCATTCAAAAGTTATAGCTAAGGTTAATGTTTTTTCGAGGAACTTTAGCGTCAAACTTTCCAGCGTCAACCCGTCAGGGAGGTCAAAAAATTTGGGTACCCACGGAAAGGTCTTGCATAAGAAGCATACATGTGAAATATCAAAGCCCTAGTACTAACCTATCAAAAGCTTTAGCTAAAGGTTAAAGTTTTTTGAAAAAGTAGGTCAGGCTCAAACTCAAGGTCAAGGTCACGAGGTCAAAAATTTTGGTACCCACGCGAAAGGTTTGTTCATAAAAGCATACATGTGAAATATCAAAGCCCTCAGTACTTTACCATTCAAAAGTTTATAGCTAAGGTTAAAGTTTCAGACAGAATGACAGACAGGACAAAAACAATATGCCCCCCGATCTTCGATCACGGGGCCTAAAAATTAAAAATATTGTAAGGTAGTGCATTATTGCAGGTTACGGACACTACTCATATTTTGTAGAATTCGTGACCATTTTACGTATTTTTTCACTCTAATTTAGGATACACAAAACATTAAGCTTATTCTTTATAGCATATGTAGGTCATTGCTAAACAAGCATTCTGAGAGTATTGTATAAGCAATACATGTCCCCTACCGGCACCACCATTAACTGACGGATGTTATAAATCAGAGAGTGTAATGTTGTGTGACCTTGAACTATGGCTTAAAACAGGTACATGTGCCAAGTTACCCAATTGGCAAGATGTTTCGTTGTTCATACAGTTGAAACAAATCTGGGATAAAATAGTGTTCATCAGAAGAATCTTATATTAACTTCAATTCATTAACTATGTCACACAGTAAAAACTCAGAACTCTACGTAGCTAGTTTTAGTGTATAAACATGTAAATGTGTTCTGTATGTTAGATTTAGTGATATAATTTAATTGTCTGTGATAGTGTTTTTGTTGCTGTATTTATACACAGTGTCGACTTTAAATAAAATTCACTTACTTAATTAGCGTTTGGCGTCAAAACTGGGTTGCCATCATAAAAT
>CAJDSM010003238.1:0-15816 GCA_903981925.1 Ostrea lurida
TATGAGATTGATCACCGTTCGTTATCTTCACATTTATTTAATTGAACATACTGTTACAGATGTTACAGGTAAAAGGAACGCCCTCTCCTAATTTTTCCAAAACTTTATACGATCACGGTCTTGGTTATCTTGCTAATTACTGTCGCACCGGACGTCACTCCAGCTCGCGGCCGTTACCCAATGTTTTATAGCAACAGGTAGTGACTGTTCCCTCGCCAAACGCCCTGCAAGAAAGGGTCCTTAAAATCGGAAGTCACGTGTCTTGGTGGGCGTTTGCCCGATTGTACATTGACTTTAACGACACTTATACGGCAGTTCACCTTCTTCATAAGAGTAACAAATTCTTATATGGTAAGTAAAAAACAAAGGAGTGTTATCGGCATTATACACCATTCTGATAACCTGCATTGTAGCATGTGGCTCGACTTCTTCAGTTCTCGAGTTATCTCTCTTCCATTAAAATGTTCAGTGTATGCGATGTTATCTACGAAAATCAGTTCATGTAAAGTTGCAAGAATATATAATGTTTTGATGAATGCAGTTGTTTACCCCGGGGAATTTCAAAGATCTGTGTAATCTTGGAAAATCTATATTAATAATAAAACACTAAGGGAAAATTGTAAGTCATGGCGTCGATATTTATCTCTACGTATACATATGTGTTGTCCAGAATATGTAGCACTGTCATGTTGACATGTTTATAATACTGTCTTGGTAAGCTGTAAAGTTTAGTAATAGAAAACACAATACCCTACTGCCCATGATCTGGCAAGCTTGAGCTCAGAGGGGTCATATAGTTTGAAAGTTGAACGCCAATGTTACGAGAAGAAATGAAATAATTATCAAGTACTCACTTCGCTTGCATGTTTCCTCTCTTCAGAAATAAAAATGAAAGATTTAGCACTATCACATTTTATTTTAAAAAATAAATGACATTTTCCTTTATTAGACATATATATATATAATACTACGACACTCTACTTACAGAAAGAGGCCAAAATATCAACAATCCCGCGTCAACATAAACAAAAAGTGTGATACAAACAACGGCCATGACACCAGACGCTCCGACAATAATTCAGCGACCATCAGACGTTCTCGACATTTCAGACGAGATATTGCACATTCTTACCAACGATTGCACATCATAGTCAATAACAAACAGCGCACTCCAGTTCTACATAGGACTGACCCTTCAATACATCGTGTCCCGAGAAAACACGATAATCTATATATAATTGTAGATTAATCAAAATTAAATTACTTATTAAAACAGTTACACACTCAGTGTAAGATAAAAATGCCCACTGTCTTCTGCGTTGCTTGATTTGCTTTGAATTTGTAAACTGTCAATTAAAATAGAGTCCCCGGCAATTAGTCAAATAAATCAAAATTGGGTCATAGTCATTTAGTCAAATAAATCAGAATTGTATCGCAGTCATTTAGTCAAATAAATCAGAATTGTATCGCAGTCATTTAGTCAAATAAATCAGAATTGTATCGCAGTCATTTAGTCAAATAAATCAGAATTGTATCGCAGTCATTTAGTCAAATAAATCAGAATTGTGTCGTAGTCATTTAGTCAAATAAATCAAAATTGGGTCATAGACATTTAGTCAAATAAATCAGAATTGTATCGCAGTCATTTAGTCAAATAAATCAGAATTGTGTCGTAGTCATTTAGTCAAATAAATCAGAATTGTATCGTAGTCATTTAGTCAAATGAATCATTCAATCAAATGAATCGGAGATGTATCACAGTCATTTTGATATCAAGAGTATTCAATCAAATAATTCAGAAAGAATTGTTTCAGCAGTCATGAGAATTGTGTCCACATGTCACTGAGCAAATTGTGTCACAGTCATGGGAATTTTGTCTCAAGTCATGAGAATTGTGTCACAGTCATGGGAATTTTGTCACAGTCATGAGAATTGTGTCACAGTCATGGGAATTTTGTCTCAGTCATGAGAATTGTGTCACAGTCATGAGAATTGTGTCACAGTCATGGAATTGATGTCCAGTCATGGGAATTTTGTCACAGTCATGAGAATTGTGTCACAGTCATGGGATTTTGTCTCAGTCATGAGAATTGTGTCACAGTCATGAGAATTGTGTCACAGTCGTGGGAATTTTGTCTCAGTCATTGATAATTGTGTCACAGTCATGATAATTGTGTCACAGTCATGAGAATTGTGTCTCAGTCATGGGAATTTTGTCTCAGTCATGAAATGGCAAGTCATGGGAATTTTCACAGTCATGAGAATTGTGTCACAGTCATGGGAATTTTGCTCAGCTCATGAGAATTGTGTCACAGTCATGAGAATTGTGTTACAGTCATGAGACTTGTGTCACAGTCATGGGAATTTGTGTCAACAGTCATGGGAATTTTGTCTCAGTCATGAGAATGTGTCACAGTCATGAGAATTGTGTCACGTCGTGGGAATTTTGTCTCAGTCATGATAATTGGTGTCGGCAGTCATGATAATTGTGTCACAGTCATGGGAATTTGTCACGTCATGGAATTGGTGTCACAGTCCTGAGAATTGTGTCCAGTGTGGGATGTGTCACAGTCATGAGAATTGTGTCACAGTGTGGGAATTTTGTCACAGTTATGAGAATTTTGTCACATTCATTAGAATTGTGTCACAGTCATTGAGTAAATTAGAATTCTGTCACAGCCCTACCATCAATGAAACCATCCTGTTTTTAGTCATTGATTCATATAAATCAAAACTTTGTCACAGTCACTTAGTTTTTATTCTTGCTCTCATACATCTCCTCCTCGCAGCCTCCATGACGTCTTTCGGAACTGATCGGGAGTAGGATCGACGATCAGGGGAAGGACTCCTCGGCCTTTTAGCTACGCACGGAGCATCCAGAATAAGTCCCCGTCTACTCGCGTACTTTGGATCAACAGGAGGGAGAGGTAATTGTTGCGATAGAGGGGGCTCGTGACGGGGACTGATAATGTGAATTTTGGGTATCTTTAATCCAGAATCTCCATTTATGCTGTGTCTCTCCGAGCCCTGCGCCGAGGAACTGTCTGCTTCAACATTGTCTTTGTTTTCTTTTCCTTTATACGCCTTATTCCTGCAGTGAGAGGTGTTCGACAAATCTATTGCACCATCGCAAGACTGGTCTGAAAATGAGTCATCTAAACGCGCTCGTTTGGAGAGATCTAACGTCCCCTCCGTATTGGGGGAGTACGAACGTTTCAAGAGATCGGACTGGGTAGTGTAACGTAACTCCGACATTGTAGACCCACACGAATTCACACTTTCACTTCGGTCTGAACTACAAGACGCACACGACAGAAAGTCCCGTGACGAGGTCTCATTTTCGTTCACATCCCCTTTGAATCGGGTGTAGTCTTTTCTCTCAGATTCGAAATCAGGTTCAGATTTGATTTTAATTGTCGGCTGTGTATCGTCTTTTTTCTTGCCGTACACCTCTAGTATTTTCTCCATTGTGATGGGCAGAGGCAGGGGTATAGGGATTGGCATCGGCAGTGGAACGGGCACAGGAAGAATCATCGTGAGGGGCGGGATACCCCCTAACGGCATGGAGCTCATCCCATTTTGTCCATAAATCCCTACACCACTCGGAAGACCGGCCACGTTAGGGGGAGTTGGGGTCGTAAAGGACGCATTTCGTGGTGTGCCGGACCGGGGTGTATTACTCCGCGCTGATGACGTATGTCTAGAAGACGTGCGACCTCGATCCTCGTTTGCAGTTTTAGAGGACTCGCTATCGTAATTTGGTGAAACGGGAAAACGTTTGGCGTTTGACGTAGTGGGTGTTTCCGTCCTTGGGGGTAACACAGGTAAACCCTCTAAGGGCATGTTGGGAGGCATGAATCCGGGGGGCATAAATCCAGGGTAAAACCAGGGAGGCACGGCTCCCATCGGGGGCATGCCCATTCCGAACGCTGGCGACCACATATGGGGATGCATAAAGGGTAGTCCAAGGCTAGACTGCACAGTATCCGGGGACTTGGAACTTGGGACTGACCTCTCATGATAACTCTCTTTCAGTGAAGCTCGCTTGCTTTTATCACGACCGTGCATTCTTTCCAAAATACTTCTGTTTGTAACAGGAAGTTTATCAGAACTTGAGGAAGCAGATGGCGAAGATTGTCGTCTGCTTTGATCAGATTTTGAATCAGACTTCTGTGACAAATGTTGCGAGGATTTCTCAGCCTGCTCCTCGTTTGCTTCTGTGTCTTTTCTTCTGGCTTTGGCGTTGTGCTTTGCGTTGCGGAGCCAGAGGTCGGGGGTAATGAGGATCTGCTGGTCAGACGACCCCTCGTGATCGGACTTACTCTCCGTCGGAGAAATCTGTTGTAAATGTTCCTGTGTTTCTTTACAAAATATGTTCATCTTGTACTGATTTAAACACTTAGAACTACAGAATTGTAGCTGTGTTTCCCCGTCCTGGAAGTCTACGTAATTCACCGTGTGACGTACGTGTTTACACCAGTCACAGATTTTGTTCTTTTTGAAAGATGCTCTTCGACACTGATCAAAGCAAAGCTCGCTGCAGAAAGCCTTAGTAGAGGTGCTGGTTTTCAGGGTAAACAGTTTGACGCCTAACTTCTGACACCAAGCGCAGACAATGGAGCCAGATGGAATAGTTCCCTCAGGGGCACCTGCAAATCACAGACAATGGTTAATCTCCGCCATCACATAAGCATAAATATACTTACAAAGCATCAGATTTCAAAAGAACATAAAACTGCATTGACAACTTCATATCATAATTGAAATATTCATACTTGATATATCTACCATGCATTCATAAAACACGTATAATGAGCAAATAAGGGCAAATAAATCGGTTTACTATCGTATTACTCAGGGCTTAACAGAATATTTGTGAGAAGGTTGGAACCCGATTCAAAAATCATTGGAAGGTCTGGTATCACACTGAACAAACAGAAACAACGGTGGCAGATGACTCAGTATAGAAAAGACATGTATTTCCAACCGCTTTCAAATTTCAAAGTCAGTCGGGCTCGGGTTACAATTAACAAACAGGATAGGGAAGTTGATCCCTTCTTAATCAAAGGCCCGAACCCGAGAGACGGTTTTTACACCGGTTCGGGTCACGAAATCAGACACCCATTGATTATTAACTAAGATGATTTTCTGTCTCAGTCTTGGATTGGAAATATCCAAAGTCTTCTTAAGGGGTGTAGGTTTTCGTTATGAGATATCTATGTACACACGGGTCTTTACAGAAACCTCACGCCAGCAGGAGATGGACGACGGGCTCGATTTACTCAATTTTCATGTTGCTGTGTAATTAAGACGCATTGTAAATTCAAATTTCGTGCATAAAAAGCAAGATAGGGCTGGCGGCCGAGATGCAGGGATAGGTTTCTCGTGCATCCCAAGAGGGATCGCTTTTCACGTTATTAAGATGTTACGAAATTTGAATTCTGTCATTGTTTTCTGGAGGTCTTTTTTCTTTTCCCCATGAGAGAAGCATTCTCATCTTCTCATGATAAAACAAAATGAAATTGTTTCTGATTTTGATTTGTTTAAAATATATTTTAATTTGTTTTAAATACATGTGCGTGAGGAGATATACCTTAAACATTAAAAAGACCCCTTTCCAGAAATCATAGTCAGAAGACATATTTCTTGACAGTTTAATTATTTGGGGTATCATGGGTACCCATATCCCCATGGATCTCTAACTTCAACAAAATGCACTTTTAAGATTTACAAAAACTACGTCTCTGAAAATATATCAAAACGAAACTTAAGAATATTGAAAATTTACGAAAATTGTTCCCCCAAAAATTATTCCTGTATCAATAACATACCCTACAATCAATTCATACTTTACTTAAATTTTGACGATTCGTAAATCTTTATTTTGTTAAAATTGTAATGTATCATTGAGGGGTGCGGTGGTTTTTTTTTTTTTATTTACTATATATTTCCTCCTTTGCACAAAAACATTTGCACAAATTAAGCGAACTTTTTCGAATCGGCATTTCCTCCCCCCTGAGACCCTCAAGTCTTCAGAAATATTGCATATGCTCTACTTATGTCATAAGAAAGATCAAATTACAAATTAGATTTTTGAAGAGAATGCAAGCACCTGCTCCTCTCCCTATAGAAAAAGACATTAGTGTTGTCTGTTAGAATTTCTGAGGGGAACCGCAGTGACGTCATGCCTAACGGTTGGCTTTTTAAGGATGCGGTGTTTTCCCGATGGGGTTTATTGTAAAATAAATTCTTTGTACTGTTAACTTCGTTAATTCGATATGCTGTTTTACATAATACAAAAGATGGCTGATGGGTATTCATAAAGTCGCCCTGTAGATTGAAATGTTCGCGTTTTGACATTTAAAGACTTGGGATTATGTCTTCAATTTACACAAGTTTAGCTCTGCTGTCACACAAAAATGCGTAATAATTTTCCGTTTTCTAGACACATGAATAAAAAAAAAAAATGTTATTTGATGTTCTCGGGTATGCAAAATGAGCACGCGGACACACGCAAGACAANAATGAATAAATGAAAAAAAAATGTTATTTGAAGTTCTCGGGTACACAAAATGAGCACGCGGACACACGCAAGACAAGACACACGCAATATCAGCGTCGTGAAGAATGAGGGGCGATGTAGACCATGCATTCACTGAAACATGCAGTTAGCCATACCCGTTAATCTGTGTTGCTTGGTAAGAGCCGTGACGAGGTTGCGGTGTTGCGCAGCAAGATTGGTCTCACTGTCACTTCGACCTTTAAAGACGAAAGCGAAAAACATTACTGACCAGCAGAAGATTTCTAATTGTTCTCCGGAAATTCTTCTATCATACCTCACAGACATTTATGTGATTTAATAAACTGAAGACCGACTCTGACCCAATGATTTCAGTAACATCGCCCTTAATTCTTTGATCGTTTGCTAAAATTACANTAGGCCGACTCTGACCCAATTATTTCAGTAACATCGCTCTTAATTCTTTGATCGTTTGCTAAAATTACATGTAGTTGTCCCTTAAAGGGGGCATGGACACGTTTTGAGCTAAAAATGTTTAGGTTTTAGATTTTCATTTCTAATGTTTACAATGCTCACTTATGGTATTTCTAATGGTCAGCAAAAATTTGAACGTCATTTGTTGAGTTTAAGTGAGATAGAGCACTTACAATTCTTTACAATGTAAACAAGGCTCGAGCCTTGTTTACATTACATAAAGAATGCTTCACAGAAAATACCATGTTCAAAACAAGAATTAGATATGAGAAACAATAGAAACTATTTAATTGTGTTCAGAATGAACTTGTAATTTGAAAAAATCTGCTTTAAATGGAACGTATACTAGCATATTCAATATAGGTAAACAAAAACATGGATCGAGGCTTGTTTACATAGCAAAGAATTGTAAATGCTGATATCTTCACTTATAACTCAACAAATGACGTTCAAATTTTTCTGATCATTAGAAATACCATAAGTGAACATTGTAAACATTAAAAATGAAAATCTAAAATCTAAACACTTTTACCTTGAAACGTGTCCATGCCCCTTAAGGCCATCATTAAGCAGGCCAGGCTTCCGGCAACACGTGCAGTAGTCTCTTGGTCTCGTTGATAGTTTGTCATCCTCTAGGTCAATACTTAACTACTTTGTACGTTTGCATTCAAGAAGTGGTCAAGTAATTGCTGCCATGTTGAACTGCTTGTTGAACATTCATAGAATTTCAAGGTGATAATGGCGTTCATCTCACAGAGAGGTGTGTTTGCCAAGGAGAGTATATGACAGTTGTAATGGTTAATACCATGTAGCCGGATTTGTTTGGGGGTTTTATTGGAGGGTGGGATGCTTTTTTAAAAATTAATTTTTGTTTGTTTGGGGTTTTTTTTTTACCAGGTATATATATTTTTGGTCTATTTAGGTGATTTCCAAATATTCACCCCCCAAAAATCGCTAAATTCAGGTACATCAGTGTACAAATACATAGAAATGAATTCACTCAAATTAAAAGTATACAGTAGACCCCAAGCCAATATCAGCTAATTTTGTGACCCGCCAAAAAATCCAGCTATACATTGTGAAGTGAAGTGGTTCTGCCTTCAGGTGACAAATCTGGGATTTTGTTGCATAAAGGATAGAGAATGTCTCTACAAACTTTGTATTCTGATCAAATTCTTCAATAAATTCAGTAGACCTTTTCAATGATCGTGCTCTGGACAACGGTTTAAAACTTGACCTGATAAATTCTAAAAAATGTCGACAATTTAAGTTAGCCATTGCTGTTCACATGTTGATCAGTTTACACGTATCTATGGCTGCATGCATATGTTGAATATTATTCGCAGACACTCTATACGTACAATATGACCACCAGCTTTGCTACATCCGGGTAACTGATATTGATACTATAACTTCAAATGCATTCACATCAATAAATGCCAAAAAAAATAAAAAATAAATAATAATAATAAATAACTAAAAATTAAAGAAAAAAAAAGAAAAATAGATAAATAAATAAAAACAACAAAATGATAATGATATAACTTTCAGGGATGCCGAGTACAAATCGACTCGAATTTGTCGACTTTACCGTTATATCTGTAATAAGTGGGTTTTTTTTCTCTCAAATTCAAAGCCGCGAGGCGTGCGTTTTACCTAGCATTCTTCATGAGAATTTTCCCCTCTACCTATTTATCTTTGGTATTAGATGGGTAATTTAATCCATATCTTGGACAAATTGTGTTTAATTGGTTCGAGGTGTTAGATTATTGCGGTGTAGAAAACAAACATGTAGAAAGTCTTTGTTGTTGAAACTTTATATAGTTCGAGTTCATGCGCAGTTCAGATACAGAGAATATTGGATGAAAATGCGATTTAGATATCGCATCAATTTATATATAAACATGTATCTTTCTTATTTCATATTTGTAATTTTTAGTCTACGCAAACGAATATAAAATCCCCTAAGTCCAAGAACTGTTTCTAGGCAGATGCTAAATACTAGGAGAATCAAATGAATGAGGGGAAAGTCTAAGTAAAGTTAGCGTGTCAAGAAAAGCCATCACGCAAGTCTTTGCAAAACTATATGAATTAAGACAGGAAATTTTCGAAGTGAAAGGAAATACGGAGTTTCGCGTTTCACCGGCCATTTTAAGGATGATTTAGTGAATGATCGGGTTTCCGGCGAAATTTCCATCAGTCTTCAAATCAAGATAGGTTTTCTATCTGTTTGGAAAAGCTGCAGAGTCCAGTTTCTATTCTAGCAGGAGAAACAAACGCACCACGCAGCATTCGATTTCTCTTTGCAGTGAAACAAACGCACCGCTCCGATCAAGTTCCTCGCGATTTGACAAGTAAACGTTCGCCTCGGCATCAAACAAGAAACAAGACCCTTCGAATTTGATTGAACTATATTGTCTTACATTTTATTATCTCCGGAAGGCGTTCTGTCTGGAAAACACAGAACTTTTCGATTCTGAAATATCTAACAATAAACAGATAAGTGTTGCCATTAGCTCTTGTTGATTTTCATACAATGCCAGAAAGTGACAGCTTAGATTATGTAGTCCATGGACGATATCAAATCGTCTACACCATTTGTTTTACAAAATGTATCTGTACTCACCGAGTCACCATTGATTTTTTCGACCGGGAGACCATATCCTAGTAACAATTTAACAGAAAAGCGAGTCGTCTGTTGCCAGAGTCCAAGATGAAGGTGGAAGGAGATACCCCTGTCGGCTCGGGGTATCTCTTTCATTTCATGTGGCTGATGAGTCAAATACGGTAAAATTATACGGTTCGGAGTTCAAATCGCGTGTAAAAATAAAAAGAAAGCCTCAGGTCATGGCGTTCATCGAATTTAATATGATTTGGTTGAAATCGAACACCACAAAAAGGAAAAAACTGGCCAGACCTGTATCTGCTATAGAAACAATATCAGTTTCATTAGAAGAATGTTGAGAGAATTTTTGATGGCGGCAATTGGGGGATACGATACGATAACATAAATGTTTTGTGCACATTGAGTGCATTTTCTATCAGATATAAGATACTATCAACTTTTTAAAAGGGATTATTTTTCATCAAATTTCATTGATAAATACACAACTTGTCGGAAATGAATACACCTGATTATACGAGATAAATCCCCAGGCTCTCATCCTTGCGCTTGAGAGATAATTAATGCACTGGGTGGTAGACAGAAAACAGAATTGGAAATCTATGCGTCACGGTAAAATATATAAATATTGCTATACTTACTTCTTGTATATTTGGAAAGGTCGCTTCTTCCAGAGGAACTATCGCAACTCTCTACGCTGACGTCATCACGTGAAGCGTCATCTAGCGGCGATAGGCGATCGTCTGCTCCTGGGCTTGTAAATCTATCTACGTTGAGATTTTCTGTTTCCGTTCTGTCGAATTTTTCAAATCCATACAGACCCAAGAGTTCGTTCATAGTAGATTCCGCATAGTCCTATAACGAGAATTGAATATTTCTCAATAAGTCTGCTGAGTCCATTTCTCGTATACATACGCTATGTAATGTCGACCTTGTTAAGAGATAATGAATTGCCGACCACTGTCACCTTGAAATTTACAGTCTCACAATAAAATTATCTCCACACCTAATTCAAAAACGGAGGATTATTTCGCATATCACATATCACGTTCCAGCAATATATTATTACAACTGAGTCGTTTTACACGCCTTGTGTTTCAATAGTTTACCTCGGTGACAACAGCTATGAAAGTCTGCACAAAATGACGAAAAAGCTTCAAAACATCGGACATATAACTAGTTCGTAAGCAAACGAGATTTTACCCAAACTGGTCCCTTTATCCAATTACCCAACGGTGTCATAAAAGATGGGGCATTTTTAAAAACTTGTTGGGAGTATCAAATAAATTATCCCGTAACCGGATATCGCTGTCTTACCATTAGAACAAAACAGAATCGGACACCCGAAGGCCTTTTAGGGCGATCGTATTTCGGTCGTATAAATGTGATATGGCATGGAATCAAAAGGTTCATTTCGCCTTGCTTGCTATGAAAAGTTGGTTGTGAGAGATGATACGCGACAAGGGTCCTAGGGGGTTGTCTTAGCGAAGTGACAAGGCGGTAATTTGATTAAGGAATCTTTCAGAAAATTATCAGCGCCCAAGACAGGTGTGAGACAGCCTTAAAAAAAAAGGTGGGGTCGGTGTTATTCAGGGCTCGACAGACTTAATTTTCTGTTGTTGTTACATTAGATGATAAAGAAACGAGCGTAGAATATGACTTTGGTGAATGGGTATTTTTCCATTCATAAGTGTTGACTACTATTGCATGAGAAACAAAGACACAATTCAATTTATGATAACAGATATGGGCATACTTTAAATTTCTTACATACACAGTTCAATAAATGTGGCTGTGTTTTAAGAGATTTATATAAAACACATTCTTGAAGAAAAAAATCCCCAAATTAACAAATGGTAAAAAGCAGCTTTTAAAATGAACTTATTCAACAGCCTAAAACTTCTTTCCGTTTTTAAAAGCTTTGCCTTTTTTAAAATTATTTTTTTACAATGTCATGATAAGGTGTTGTGCGCACTAATAGCCGGATTCTCTATCACCCAAACCAGCAATAATCATCCAAATCAATAGCTCTTTATTTTCATATTTGACGCTTTTTAAAATTTAAGGTATGTTGATATTTAAGTCTCTATATTGACATTTGATACACCTTTAGATATTTTTTCACGTAAACCTCACGTGTTTTAGACTGAAAGAAACAATAGATCGCTAATCTGTTAATCATAACGATGTCATTTTGTAATTTTTTGTCCAATTTATACAAATGAACAAATTAAAATTGACCCATTTTTAGATTTTCTACCTCTAACTACATTCATACATACCGATTCGTTATTCACATTACAACCTTGGCTTATTTAGCTAACATAGGTTCAAGATTTAGACACACAAAAATTGTGAACTTGTGTCAAAGTCTCAAAATTGTTTATATACTCATATCCTGTTTTAAAGTCTCAAAATTGTATATATACTCATATCATCTCTCTCTATTAAATAGGAACTGTCGTTCATGTGGCATGCAACTGAATATCATTAAAACCATCAGTTCTTTCGCTCATACTTTCTCGTTCTTGTTTTTAAATTCATCTGGAGGGAGAAAGTTGAAATACAAGTATGTGAATGTGTTAATTCTTGATATTGTGAATATTCCAGATGATGAATGCAACGATAAAAGAAAATATAGACATGGTATTAATGTTGATGACTGAAAATTTTAAGCTGACGTTTGGGAAACCTAGAACATATGAGTATTTCAATAACTGTGTCGCGTGAATCCGGAATTCAATGAATGAAATACAGAAATTTACAAAACATTTCCAAACGACCCAATCAATATTCGAGATGTACAGTATATTATGACAGTCACCCGTTAAATGCTCGCTGGGAGGTGGAAACANTCAAACGACCCAATCAATTCGAGATGTACAGTAGATGACAGTCCCCCGTTAAATGCTCGCTGGGAGGTGGAAACACATGGGATCAGCGTCCCAGACCAGTGTGAGCGCTGCACGTGAATCGGTGCATTTTTTTTCGATCATTACCCTGGTATTTCTCAATATGTAACATTATATGGTTTTCAAAACATCTGTGTTTAATTTCGGAGTAAATAGATCGAGCCTATATTTCGCCAGGAACCGCTCACAACGATATCGTTTTCAATGTGTCTTTGCACCCAACATCCAAGTAATGTCAAAATTGCCTGAAATCTGAGACTTGATGCTTGTTTTCGAAAATGTTTCCCGTGTAATCCCGAGACGTATCGTATTCTTTGTTCCCAAGGAGATGAGATATTTGGCGCCAAATTATAACGTGTCTTGCAGCCTCTTCCGTTGCAGCAGGCGATAAAATGGTTAGCACTTGAACACCGGAAGTCTTAACAAATTTTGTTATTTTTATATAAAGTGTGAAAAATTCATGGCTTTTAATTTTGTTATTGCTTATCGGTAATGTTTGCTCAATTATCTTGACATTTCAAGACCTGTGTTGACTATTTTGTGTAACATTTTTAAGTTTTATCCCATTTGTGAGAGAATTATATGTTTGTTATTTTCATGGATTTTTAATACTTGTATTCGTATATGACTTAGGGAGATATTTTTCTTCTATCCTACACTTTTTTAAAAACATTCTTTGAAATTATATCACAAAAAGTGTAAAATTTCATTATCTTAAAACGTTGTTTAACAATCGCGATTCAACATATACGCTCATTTTCTCTCTCTTAAAACACGACCAACCTCCATAAAAAAAAATTCTGATTCATATTTCAGATATCTTAAGAAACTCATGAAGTAAATGCACACGGAGTATGAAATAGCATCCCCAAGCCATTGATTTCCCGAATCTTGACGGAGGGTGGTTATTAGGCTAAAAATGTAACCCGACCCCTCAAACCTTCCAATTGCAAATGTTTCTTCGATTGGTATGGCACGATAGATCATTACGGCAGAGTGAAGTGCCCGGATCATTTTTCCTGGTGTATAAATATGCATCAGTCGGTATCATTGTCAGAGAGAAAAACCTTGGACATTTAATACGCAATAGAAATGTCAATTTTGTAAAATCGTTGCTATAATTCACCTCGGATTCAATTCGCCCATTTGTTAAAGGTTTAGAATTTCACTAAATAGCACGTGTCAGGTTCCGATGTAGTAGAACGATACCCTCTGTGAGTCACCAATGGTACTTTCCCAGGGCGACTGAAACTCAACATTTCAGTTTATTTTTGATATTGGTGATTTTTCTAAGATGAACGGTATACAAACTCGATATTCTTCAGCTCTGTTCATTTTGTTATCTATTATGTAATACCGCACGTTACAATGCACATATTGCGGGGGACGAAAAATATACATCAAAATGTCATCTTTCAGATATTTTTGGTTTAAATTATTTTTTTTTTCTTGTGAAGTGACCGTGCATAGAGCATTCGAAGTGTGGGTTTTCTCGCCCAAAACCGGAAAAAAATAAATACATGCACAAAAGATAGAGAGAGAGAGAGAGAGAGAGGAGAGAGAGAGAGAGAGAGAGAGAGAGGAGAGAGAGGAGAGAGAGAGAGAGAAGGAGAAGAGAGAGGACAGACAGACAGACAGACAGACAGGACAGAGGGAGTGTGAGAGAGAGAGAGAGAGAGAGAGAGAGAGAGAGAGAGAGAGAGAGAGAGAGAGAGAGAGAGAGAGAGAGAGAGAGAGAGAGAGAGAGATTGCAAATTAACGGGAAAATATACAGAATTGCTGCTGAAATTGATTGTTTGCAGATTACATAGATATGCGAGATCAAACCCTTTTCCCCCAAACTATTCTCCAATATTTTCCAAAGCATGAAATAACTTGTTAACACAATTTGAAATAGAAGGAAGTTTTCTCGAATTAAACATTTCATCTGGATACGTGTCAGTATACTTATTTGTACAATGTAATACGTGACAGTTCTATACCAATGCCAGATTTCATGTCTTCCCTCAGAACACAATTCTTCCTTGATTTTCAAAACGACGAGGAATTATATTCTAAATTCCCACGACAGGATTAAATTGGATAAAGAATTTGTAATTCAATGTTTGCAATTTGAATCTTTTTCAATCATAAATAAAGGGGAAAAAATAGACACGATACCATTACAGGAGTATTCAGACATGCACGACTTGCAAAATGAATCCGGTAACGATTGTCATATAGACAGCGATGAACAAAGGGCTCTTTGGCAAAGCTATGCAATGGAGGGCACATGTGACCCCGCGATGGTCGTCTGATATCACAGACGGAAGATATGAAATTACAAAAAAATATATAAAACGATGTCTGACTTAAACTTCCTCTCAAATAAAATAAAATCAATATATTGGGTCTATATCTTATTCCAAGGTAATTCAAATGTTGTGTATCAATTCTCATGCAGTGTTTATACAGGTCTATGTAGACGATGCACTTCAATTTAAAATCTCATTTGCGTAACCCATAAGCGGACTTCGTATGTTATTCCCGTCATAATGAAGGTAACCATAGACTCTGCCACATTGTCATCAGAATTTGTTCTACAACAACTCCAGCCTTGTGCTAGAAATTAGTCAGAAACCTGATCCACGACGCAATATCATTTTGTTCTAAACTAATATCGCCCCCAAAAATATAGATATAGACATAAAATTATCTGATGGAATTGTCATGCGAAAATAAACGCCGCACCGCCCCGATTCCTGATATTACATTACGACGTGTTACGGGTGTTACATTNAAAAATAAACGCCGCACGGCCGCGGTTCCTGATGTTACATTACGACGTGTTACGGGTGTTACATTACGACGTGTTACGGGTGTTAGGTGTCGCCTTAATTGTCTGTTAAGGTCTCTTGACTGGTTCCCACCACTATCGTTTCGGTGGTTCCCAGACCTCGGAGTCTGGAGAGTAGTACTGATCGAGCACTGATAACACACTACTGGCGCCCTCTGTCGGCTTCAGTGCAACACAATGCGACATTCAATAGCCGGATAAAATGCTTCACTTACACACGGAGGTCTTCTCATTAGCGACGTAAACATTTCCCATGGACTGGCCGACCGTAAATATGCACCCAAATGGACACAACAGTCGTTCATATTAGATTCTCACAGTATTTGTGCATTTTCGCTTATTGTATGTGGGTTTTTTTAAAAGATAATATGTTTTATATATACAGTACCTATATAAACCTATAATAATAATAATTAAATCCGACAACTAGCCTATAAAATAAACGGTGCCC
>CAJDSM010003240.1:0-14061 GCA_903981925.1 Ostrea lurida
AATGAAAAGGTGAAGATAACGAACAGAGATCGATCTAAATCCTATATGATAAAATATTTGGACAACACGGACTCGGGATACACCAAAGGTGCATTGGGACACGTGTCTAGAGGAGTAAGCATCCCTGTCGACCGGTCACACCGCCGTTGAGCCGATAATTGATAGGATACACCGGAGTAATATATAAAGTTTGGCGAAGCCCAACAATGTGTTAAACGTAAATTCATTATACAAATCAAGTGTAGGAACACGGACCTCCGACAAAAGCGAACGCAGGACTCGGGTGCCTAGGGGGAGTAAGGCATCCCCTGTCGACCGGTCACACCGCCGTGAGCCCTATATCTTGATAGGATACACGGGACTAATATATAAATTGGGCGAGCAAACAATGTGTTAAACGTAATCATAATACAAAATCAAGTGTAGGGCAACACGGACCTCCGACAAAAGCGAACGCAGGATCGGTACCTAGGGGGAGTAAGCATCCCCTGTCGACCGGTCCCACACCCGCCGTTGGGGATCCTACATCTTGATAGGATAAACGCGGACCTAATATATAAATGGCGAAGCAAAACAATGGGTAACACGAAATCATATTACAAAATCAAGTGTAGGCAACACGGACCTCCGACAAAGCGAAGGTAGGATCAGTGCCATGGAGGAGTAAGCATCCTCTGTTGGACCGTCACATCCGCCGTGAGCCCTATATCGTGATAGGATACACGGAGTAATCCGTGGTCAAAATCAGTGAGTAAAGAACAGCATACTCTTTCGCCTCCATTGAATTTGATATTTAGTAAGTTTGTTTCTTTGCTGTTTTACGTGCTGTTGAGAATATTCTAACGTTACTCAGACCCAAAACGCGTCGTCAGTGCATATAACCGCGTCATCGCCTATCATGATACAGAACCGGCGCTAAAAACCTTAGTTGACGCGCTGCCGTAAAAACTCCCCTCAAGATGATTTGAAGGGGCAGGCCCAAACATTCTAACTTCCATCCCCAATTACAAGATACTAGTATTTCATTCTAAAATTCAGCTTTGCAGGATACCACTTTGCATAACAGGCGGATCCAGGAATTAAAAAAAAAAAAAAAGGGGGGGGGGGGTTATACCACTAAATTGGATTTTCAAAAGAGAGGGCCCCACCTCCCAAAACACGATATTTTTTCATTGTCTAGCAAAATTTTCTGACAAAAGGGGTGGACAGAAAATATATGACGATGATACAAATTTACAATTATGTGATAAACTCCCTTTTTAAATATTACGACCTTGTGCAATTCTCCTTTGACCAAGATAAAAGACCCATTAGCCTTTAACAGTCATTGACGAAGATGGACAGCTAAATCATACGAGCTGTTAAACATGTAAATTGTTTTTCAATATTCACGAGTTCAAAAGCATTTAAAGAGATTAATGTCTCTTTCAGTCTCATTGCCTAGTCCGGGGGTCATAAATTCCGCAATTGTGGACACAGTCTTTATGCTCTTCATAACCATACATATAGCATTTACAGAAAAAAGCTGAGTCTACAAGATCACTCTTTTACCTATTTAGCTTTGCCCTAAAGATTGAACCCAAGACACAGGGGTGGTAGGAGCATCCTCACGTCAGAGGTTCCCAGTCCACTCGTGGCCGTGCGAGGATGGGGTAGGACATTTCGCCACTTTCATGGAGGAATAATCATGCAGAGAGAGAGAAAGAGAGAGAGAGTCCTCATCTCTACATTTACTGTGGCAACTCTTACAAGAATTTCACGTAAAACACTAATATTTATCTGTTTAGCATGCCACACTGAGTTTGTTTTACTTCGTCTTTGTTATCAATGAAAATGTACTTTTATGAGGAGAGGGTCAACTACATCCATTGTTCAAACTTCAGAGTTTTACACTTTGTTGATATTTATCTTCATGGTACTTCAAATTTAATAAAACCTCTGATCAAACCCTTCTAATCTTATGTCAAGAACCTATTAAAGCCTTCCGATACCCACCAAATAAAAGAAACACCGAAACGTAAACAAACATCCGAAAACAAAAGAGCTCCAATCAAAGCAGGCGGAAATTCGTCACTCCTAGCTTTGTCTACAGCGAGATGAGGAGTTTAAATAACAGCTTAAGTAAATATTTTTTAATTTAGATTTTGGTTTATGGTTCAACTGAGTCCCAGTTTTATCTCTCATCTCCTGAAAATCCCGGTGAAGTACAGCCGACCTTATCAATGAGATCTGGACAGTTGACACACTCTCTTTGTATGAACATTCGTACAACTATCCACTTAATCCCTGGTAACTGGTGCATGTAGTTTTTATGGGCCCTAATTTTCTGATAGAGGCAGTTGAAGTCTCATCCAGGCAGTTTCTTCCGACCTTGGAATATAGTCATCTGGTCAAGCTCAAGGTCATTGATAAAAATATTTGTTGTGGTCCCCATGTCATTCTGAAGAAATCATAAAAATCAGAAATGTCTTATTTGTAAATGATACTTTTTTTTTAACCATTCAGTGATCAGAGTGGGCATCAACAACATGCATATTGTTTGTCATGTGACACACAAGGGCTCTCATCAACAACATGCATATTGTTTGTTATGTGACACACAAGGGCTCTAAGGACTGGTTCCACAGCCTAGAAGTCCAGATGAAACTCCCCAAATCAGGGTTACAAAATCCACACTTGTCTGTATAATATATATATGCAATTTTTTTTTTCATTTTTGTTATACAATTGACAGTCACATTTGTTTGGAAGCTAAAAGCAGCCAAACATTGAATATAAAATGGGGGCAAAATCTTGAAGAAAATAAAAAAAACCAAATATAACAAGCACATTTTAATCATCTGTAGTGTATTGGCAGTCCTCAGTAACAATCAATATAGTCTATCATTATGTCACCTCCTGCAAAAGGAAGAAAAAAATATTCACAGTATACTGCTTGGAAGAAAACAGAGGGGAAATAATTGGTATTCAAGAAATATTATTCTTCATGTTGTTTCACTTTGCTACTTTTGAAATTTTGTATTTATACAACTTAAAATTATGTATATTGTGCGAAACATTGTAAACATGCCCATGTATATATCAAGGTGTATAGTGATTTAGATATTATTAGTTATATGGATTCTTGGCAGGGTACATGGCCTCATATTCCTGGTTCTGCAGTAGAACATAGTGATATACAAAGGTTCAGATACATCAACAGTAAATGATACAATATTGTGCATGTTCAGAACTAACCTCTTTTTTCCTTTATTGGGTCCAGTAGATTTTTTGCCTCTCTTCTTTCCTAATAATCCAAGTTCTTTCTTTTCTTTGAAAGATGGTCTAACAATTGTAAATATTGTGTTATTATCAAGTGATCTTTCTCATTTCTTTATTTTATCAACAGTATCACAACACAAAATACACGTAGTTGGCTGTCCCAAAAATTTGACAATTCAATATTGTGTTGTTGGTCATTTATAGTGCCCCCCCCCCCCCCCCCCATATTTTAATGCTAGGATATTTGCGCATCACTGAAATACATTTTAAAATAAATTATTGCTTTGCTGTTCTACAGAAATATATTCCTATACACTGTTCTTTTATCACGCCACCCTGACCCCAGTTGTATGGTTCAAACAAACTTGAGAGAATATTCACTTCATCAAGATTTTTGCAATTCATTCTGATAATTATAGTTTTTAAGATCTTGATAAAGAAAATTCAAATCCATTCTTATCTGCACTTGTGTTATAAAAAACAATGCCTAATCCTCGACTGTTTATATGCATTTTGGTTGTGATCACTCAAGTAGTCCTGTGAAAGATGTGAAATGTTATCAGCAGCTTTGATGGATGGGCAGACAATATTTGATTAGACATTTCTTTCAACTTTCAGCTCAGGTGAAACTTACAAAAATTGCTGATTCCTAACATTAGTTTACATCTCATTTTTTTCTATGACCCTGATATACAGTTAAGTTTTGAAAGTACAGTTGATCTAGTTCCAATAAATCATTCATTGTAATGCCTTGTAAGCATTTATTACATCATTACAAATTTCATATATATCATTTAATAATAATAAATAATGTGAAATCTTCAACTCAATTTTATCTATATCTGACTTATACCAAGGACTTAGTACTTCATTTGTACATGTGTATATATATATATATATAAAACTCTAAACACTTTCTGAATATTTCGACCGCGTTACGGTCTTCATCAGTCGTGTTTATTTTCCGTAGCAAACACACGCACAACTACACACATTATTAGAGTACTATGACGTCACCGTGGATATAAAGTTGAACAATAACATCACAGTTGAAATTACGCGCAAAACATTTGAAATAGTAAGAGTCTATGAATTAACAATAGCTAGTTAGCCGCGTCGGCATATCCTCAAGGATGAATAAGCGTGAATGAAATTGCACTCTTTTGACCTTAGCAAACTATTGTATAATGTTTATGATACTAGAGACCAGCCATAGCGTCCTATTTGGAAGTGATCAATATTTGTACTGGATTCAACAAATATTCATGCATAAACAAGATCCCCCAAATATGTACATAGCCGTTAAATCGATATCCCAATATCCCATCATAATTACATAAACAAGAATCCCCCAAATATGTACATAACCGTTAAATCAATAATCCATCATAATTACATAAGCCACACGCTCGTAAACAACCAACACTCGCAAGCTGACACAGTTCATTCAGAGACATAAAAGTGCATCTTACCCAGATCTGAAATTTTTAATGGCATTCTTTCCCGTGTTCGTCAGTTCTTGATCAAACGCAGACTTCCTCTTTTTGCCTCCCTTATTCTTTTGCTGATCTAATTAAAGACACAAAAATATAACATCAATTTCTCCATAATCTATAATGGTTGACATTTTCTCCTTGCTGTTACACTGTACAATCACTTTTGGACAATGTGTCTTTTCATGTCTTCACACTTCCCCTCTGACCTTTGACCCACATTTAGTCTGAAAAATCTAGAATGGGAGAAACAGGCTCCACAACTGTCTGTGTTGCTGGCCAGTTACCAGTGACTGAGGAACCTTATTTCTGTCGTTACTGCTGCATGTACATATAGCTACAGTAAATGTTTTCTCGCTAATGAAAAGGCGAAGATAACGAACAGTGATCAATCTCGTAAGTCCAAATCAGAATAAAAACAAAGAGTTGGGCAAACCGGACCCCTGGATATATTGCCTAGGAGGAGTAAGTATCCCCTGTCCACCGGTCACACCTCCGTGAGCCCATTGTCTTGATCAGGTAACGGAGTAATCCGTAGTCCAAAATCAGTGTAAAACGAACAGCTTAACATTGCTGTGAAACACGTCAGACAGCATTTTACCTAATGGCAGGCCATACACAAACGATTGTTATAATGACCACAGAATTTGTGAAATGCTGCCTTTACATGACTGTTGAATCCCTTTGAATATGCTGTTTATGTATTCTTATACGAGTTCGTGAAGTAGTTCCAGTTTCACCTATGTAATGTTTTTCACATCCAGCACACGTTATGACGTAAATCAACATTTTTGGTGGAACATGCCATGTCCGAATTCACTGTAAATATTTTTGTTGTTAAACTGAAACGAATTCCCTTCTCGTAGAAATGGACATGTTCCGCATCGCCGATCGGCACATTTGGTAACGAGAATATTTTACTCTGAGACTTATCCTGAAAATCAATTTGCATAGTAGTCTTTAAGATTTTTTGACTGTCGTTTGCTGTTAATAAAAGTGCATTTCTTATGACTTTTCCCATCTTTTCATCTGTTTTTAATAGGTCGTTGAGTTGGCGTACGATAGGTGTTTCATTGGAATTCCGTGGGTTATGTGTTGTAACAAACGGTAAAATGCGTGGATCTTGTTATGCAATTGGTTGTGGGTTTGTTGATTAAGTTTTCTCTATTGAGCTATCTGGCTTTCTTGATTCCGTCTTCTATTAGTTTGGTGGAAAATTCTGTTTCTGTAAATAATGTTTCATTCTTGTAAACGCTGCTCTCTTGTAGTTTCTCACTGACGATGGTACATATTCTTCTTGCAAGGTTATAATGGTATGGCACGTTTTGTGTGTCTAGGGTGCGAGGACGAAAAGTGGAAATATTGATGGTGTCCGTGCGTTTGTAGAAAATGTCGGTAATTATTTTATCCTTCTTTTAATAACAGAAACATCAAGGAATGGGTATACAAGACGTACTGTGGTCCATTGTAAACTTTAAACTGGCAATCCAATTGATTAAGATTGTTCTGAAAAATTTCCAGATCCGTTAAATCTCTATTCCAAATAATGAAGCAATCATCGAGGTTCTTTTCAAATTTTGCATGATAATATACACCAAATTCCTCATCAAATGATTCTTTAACTTTTTGGTACATTATTTCCTCTAAAAAGCCGAGTGTAAGAGTTGCATATGTTGGAGCCATTTTCGTTCCCATCGCGGTTCCTTATTTTTGAAGATAGCGTTTGTTGTTGAATTTAAAAAACATTGTTCTGTAGTACAAGTGCTGTTGCTTCTAAAAGAAATTCTTTAGTAATCGTCCATCTATTTTTTCGGGATGTTTATCCAATATTCCAAAGCTCGAAGATGGACGATTTACATATATATATATATATATATATATATATATATATTATTTATATATATATATATATATATATATATATATTATTAATATATATTATATATGATATATTTTATGAATAATTTATATATATATAATTTTAGAATATCTTCAAACTGGATTGCCATCGCCATTGGATTTACATCATTGATCATCACGGCGTAAGCTGTCTCCATATGCATATACAAGGTTACAACATTATGCAAAGAAACGATGCATTCAGAATTGAAATTAATCAGTTGGACCTCCGAACCGCCAGACTGAAATCTGCGATTATCAGCTTTAGGCAACAGACTCAGGTTGGGTCTAGAAAGTGGCGTTATACTGTGGATGATGATTTGTCTCCCAATCGAAGTTTGAAGACATTGTTTTTGCTTGATTCTTCTTCTTCTTCCGTATTTCTCATGCCTAAAACAGTTCAACAATTTTCTCCGTAACATATCGACGAAAATCTTAGATATTCTAGGATATGATAGGCCAATGTATTATATATGTAGATGTGCATATATGTTTTTTTTTCAGATTGAAGGGGATGAAGGTACATTGAGAGGATCAAATGGGGATGGGATATAATAGAACTCAATGAAAAAAATATTCTAAAATTTAACAGATATAACTTGATAAATAAAATATAATAGATAGAGCCATGGGGTCTTCAGAAAAGGGGATGATAGGGCTTACAAATAGTGTTAAGGTCAAGTTACTCAAAAGACATTGACCTCTGACCATGGACATAAAACTGTTCTAACTTTAAACATAGGACTAACAGAAACATAACATTAATTGTCAAATAAGATAAACAGGATCTTTAAGACAGTACCAAGTTCAAGTTACTCCAGTGATCCTGACCTCTGTACTTGGAACAGAAAAATGATATCACTTCAGAACCAAGTATAACTTCTTCAGAAATGTTGACAGGATGTCGGAATCAACAAATGGTATCAAGGTCAAATAACAGTTCTGAAAAATTAACATAGTTGATAGTTTAAGGACAAGTTTTTTCTTCATATCTGTTATTTATTTTAAACATGAAGTGTGCCGTTCAATTGTAGGAACATAGAGAATAATGCAGTGACTTTCCTTGTTGTTTTTTCTCATTAACATGTCAGACAAAATTGAAGAAGTCAGATTAGAGCTTTAAAGTATTTTCAATTCTCTGATTTCTATACATAATTTTGTAATGTGTACAAAACAGGAACGAAGCGTTCTGAGTAAACTGTCAGATTTTGTTGATAAAATTTTCTTGCATTTTTTGTCATATTTTAGTGAACTTCGTTATCTTTGTGCAAACTAATAAATCTGAACAGCCACTCTTGATTTATGGTGTGTGGTGACAGTGAAAGATTTCCAATGTATGATATAAATAAATATTACAGTCGAAAAAAAAATTAATTGTTCATGATAGACTTGATCTGTTATTTATATTGTCATGCAGTGTATTTGTACATGACTGACACTTGCGATGTAGATGATAATCTAGAACAATAATATGTGATTATGTAGCACTTGGTTTGGTATTATTCCTATTTATGTAAGATTCACAATCGAATTGTCTCGAAACCCCAATTTTGTTATAAAAATTCGAACAATTTTATGATATAAAGAATTCTAAATTACCCTTATCGAAATACAGAAGCTCTGGCAAACATTTGTAGATAATTTGCCGCACATCTGTGGAAAAGCTCTAGAAAATGTTTGCCGCTAATTTGCGCAAATTCATAATTACAATGCATATTAATTTTGCTGCAAACAATTCTGGCAAGTACGGCAAACAGTTTCGACAAAGAGTTCTGGCAAGCATATTGATATAAACCTGCTTCTGGTAAATCTGCGTCAAACAGTTCTGGTAAATTTGCAGCAACGAATCTGGCTAGATTATGGCAAACAATTTCGGCAAACAGTAATGTTCTGGCCAATAAATTTAAATTGAAATGACAAACATATTGGAGTGACGATAATTTTAATTATTTTATTGTCAATGGTAATGATACGTTGTCATAGAAAATAACAAAATTGTACATGAAATCATTAAGAAAAATATGTGCAAAATAGGCGATATCGACGTTTCTGCAATATAACGTATCGCCAATTGTTACAAAATCAACAAGGCCAGATTGTCATGTTCAGAAAGATATATACATGTATTCATGCAGAACTTTTTACATGCACTGGAAATGAAGAGCGTTTAAAATTCCTAAAACATTGCTTCTAAACCGAATCACGGGTATGAATACACAACTGGAACTACATATACATTTGTACTCTGTAATCTGTTATATGTATATGAATATATGAAGTTAATTTAAAGATGGATGAAAATCTCCAGGCCTAATTTGTTAATGCATAGTTGAAGAAAGTAAATATCCAAATGCACTATATTTTATGTAGTAGTACAATGGCTGGATTTTTGGCTCTTCAATTTATGGACGGCACACCAGTCTTGAAAGGCCCAACATTTTGAAATAAAAATAAATAAAATTTAACATTTATAAAATAAAAAAATTGAGGAATGTTAAAAATATAAGCATTGAATTCTATTTTTTGGATGTCATCGGTGGTATAACAGGAACCTGGCCGTGCGCAACAAATTATCATTACCGCGCTAACGCGCGGTATTTCAATTTGTTGCACGGCCAGGGTGCTGTTATTACCACCGACGACATCCAAAAAATAAAGAATTCAATGCTTAAAATGATTATCATATTATGATACAGCAATTTAATGAACACACAGACATGGCTCAGCTGTTGAACATGCACTTTTTAATGTTCATGAATCTTCATTTCCAACAGGATTGGCAACCCTGAGGCTTCATATCAACACTCAAACATACAATTTTATCTTGATTTATAGCACTTACACACTCGATGCACTGTATTTCATGTTACATCCACAGGCAACTAATTGAATACACGAATCTGGAACCGATTGTTGGTTCATCCACACAGGCTTCAGTGTGCCCAATTCGAGTTCACAACAGCCTGTAGTCGTTGGGTCTTCTGGCTTGAAATCTGCATTTGACGCTCTTATCCATATTGTTGCCTGATAATCTGCTCTTTTGAAATGCAATGTAAATACATCGTGCGTAGAAGGCATTGAACAATCAAGCCTTCATACCCTCGAGCAACAGCATCTTTTGCGTGAAGAATGATACGCGTATCCGCCTCCCCCTGTTCAATGACAGGTGGTCTGCATTGAAGCTACTTGCTTGTGCATTTACATTGCCAGTACATCCTCCCCCGGTAACGAGGGTCAAGGGCCAGGAGGTGAGGTATTTGTGCAGTGTAATAATCCACTGGATAGAAAGCTAGCAAAACCAGACTTATTGTCATCAAGGATAATAAACTGATCCCATACTTGTGCAAGGAGTACTTCTGGACCTGTGATCATTTTTCGAATTGGACGTCGTCTCCCAGATCGTTTTCTGCGTGTTGCATTTTTGATAAAGTTATCGCCATAATACCGGTCAAATGTTATATCGACACGTGTTCTCTGGTCATTTTGAACACCGAACCTAAGAACACGTTCGCATAGTCTCCGAAGGTTTGACACTTCGGTGGTTTGCCATGTGCTTGGATCAGCGTATGACCATCAATAACAACGCATGCACGTTTGTCATTGGTAGGTAATTGAACTGGGGTTGCAATACAAAAATCCGTGGTCACATCATTTAGTATCTGTGATTTTGCTGTGGTATTCATACTTCCACTTGAATTTGCTAGTGAGAGAAAAGCAGGTGCTAGTTCGTGTTGTAGCACTTCAGCAGTTTGTACAAATCTACGATATTTTGCAGCATTGAACATATATTGTATCAGCTTTCGATCGGCCCTTATTAATTTCGCCATTTTCTGCTTATCTGGAATCATGTTCTTGTATACGTAAGAGAATATCCTCGATGTAACCTTCTTAATGGGTGTGAAGAATTCGACTCTTTTTTCTTCAAGATGAGCAACGGCAAATTCTTCTACAAGTACTCGACCTCTTTCTTCACAAGACAATAGATCAGCGGCAATTTCGTCAGAAACAACGTCTTTTGATGCTATGGAAATGAGTTTACTTTCAGTTGCTGGGTCGTTTCTCTGCTTTGATTATAAAGAGAGACCAAATAGTATAAAGACGCTGCTCCGTTACTAGATTTTCCAAATTTTTGATACGTGTTGGTTGGTGCTTCAGTTTATTTTCAGTGGTCTCTTCATCATCAACAAGTAGACCAAACAACGTAAGTGTTTCATTTGAGACTTGTGACCGCCTAGCTCACGTGATGCAAAATCTATCTCTTGTTTGGTCATTTTTGTAATACCAATAATCCTTTCCATAGTCTTGCAAATCTTATTGATCCATTCAGTGGCTTGGTCTGCAGGGACTTCGTTGAACCTATGTTCACTTTTCACAGCAAATTTTCCCGCCATAAATTCGTTGAAGACATTGGGCGCTGTCTTTGTTAGTGCTTTCATATCCACGAGATATACTGGTCCCCATCTCGCGTAGTTTGTGTGATCATACATTGTTAACCAAGGCAACATCACACCAAAGGTATCCACGTAAAGCAGCCAATCACCAGTTCCGTGTGCTCTTATGAAGCTTAACAACAGCTCGACCATTCTCGTGTATGAATGCCATTAAGTAAAATTCTTAATCTTAATCTGCTTCATTTCAGACTCAGATTCGCTCAGCAAATTCCTGTATCCTGACGTTGAAATCTTGTCTGCCAATAATTCTTAGATGTTCTCCCGATTTTACATAAAAGCCAAACAAGTTCCAAGTTCAAAATTTCATCATCTAGCGATGGCACGTATATATTTCATTCACGCAGTCAATCAAATAAATATCTCTATTTGATGTGCCGCAACGCTTCATACATCAGCTGGTGCCCACGCACTGCTTTATAGTACGCGTTTCCACCCAAACCCGCGGCAACAGAAGAAGGACCGAAACTCCCCGCTTCTATCCATATGTCTTCTAAACCTGCATCTACATAGCATCGTCCTTTTCATCGACGTTTTTATCTGTTTGGCCGTATTTCTTTGAAACTGAACAAGGCATTTCAAATGGTACTTTCCTTCTGGAGCAATTAAATCATGTATACCAAAAACATCATTCAACTGTGACCGCTCGATTATGTCCGATTACTTTTCAAGCGTTTGTACATTATGCAAAAGTGTTTGTATACCCTCAACCCTTTTACAAAGCATGCATTTTAACCAAGGTTTTTTGACCTGCGTTTTACAGTACTTCTGCCTGAAGATGACCCTGCTTCTGCAGATTGTTTGCTCGCTGAACCTTTTCTCTAGACATTTAAGGTTAGTAGCCTTACAATTATGATGCAATAAATTAAATGCAAACCTTAACCACAGCATATTTGTAAACTGTCTGACACAGTATCATGACCGGTCAGGACTTTCAAATAAATCTAGTAGCAAGCACATGTTATATAGTGTACGCTTCGTTCACACTTGGACAAATAAAATGTTATAATGTAAACAGTGATTGACAATTTCAGTACCTGCATATGTTATTATCTCTTATCCATGTCATTTCCAGAAAAAGTTGCGAGAAACATTAGTTTAATTGAAATTAAGCAAGATTTTCAAGCGTGCAAATGACGCGCTATTTTTAAACAAATTATCTATATGCAGTATAAGGGATGTAACTGTCGATAAATGCCAATCTCAATTTAGCGTGCTGATTTTGTACAATATACACTAGAAGAGTATTTTGTAACAGCAGAACAGCTAAAACGACGTTATTTTATAAACTAACTGTTAATATATAACACTTTATAAGACAACTGGCAAAATTGATGCCAAAATATTATAAATAATCATAGATAATATTGCAAATATAATACCGAATGACTGTAATTTCCTTTTAAAATGGTGCTGGTGTGCTTTGATTTATGTTGGGGAAACGAAGGATCTACAGAAACAGTTTAAACGAAAATGCATTCAAAAAGTAAGCAAAAAAAGTATGCCAATCTTGAAAATATTCATAAAAAAAAGAAATAAAAATGGGCACCCTATGACTTTGACCTCAATTTGCGCTATATTGACTAGCAGGGTGACAATCCGCCTAGCATGTTCCTGGACATCATAAGATGTTGGTGTCTTAAGTTTTTGCATTAACAATATTTTGCCATCAAACTTACATTTTCTAGGCCACTTTTTAGAAATCCGAGGTAGACTATATGCATTATAAGAGGAAATAAGTGGTAATTAATAACTTGGGTATATACAAATCATTCTCTTTACAGAGTTGTCGGTCCTTATCTCTCCTATAAATGTAAGGGAGAGATCAGTGACGAAACTCTGTGTAAGAGAATGTAAGGAGAATAGGACGACACCTTGGTGGTAAGGAATGATAATACATAAGCGTTGAAGGTCTGCAAGTACAAGAGACTAAGGGACGTGCTCTAGGAATGCACAAATTGCTCACTTCATATTTAGTAGATTACTAGGCATTCTCCTTCTATGTCTATGTAGACAGCAGCCACATAGCCTACTATAAAATGTACAAGTAGTATTATATACATTTAAAAGAAAATAAAATAAATAATAATTAAAAAAAAAAGGGATGTACTTGGTTACTATTCAAATAGATATCAAGTGCAATCGCCCGGGGACATCAAGGGACGGTGCTTTAGTGGAATGCACAATTTTGTAGTATATCTTTCCGATAATTAAGAAGATAGATTCTCCTCCATGTCTAATGTAGACAGCAACACATAGCACTATTATATCAGTATACAAAATAATCATATTATTTAAATAATTAGAAAAAAGGTGCGCAAATAAAATGTTGTAATTAATCGGGGGCTACTGATTCGAGAAACGATTCAACTAGTACAAAAACTTTACTCCAATTTTTCTTTGTCATTTTATTTTTATTTTCATTATTTTTAGAGGGGGGGGGGTACAAATGTTTTGTTAGTATCACTGAGGGACCGCTAGCAAACACGCTGACGTCCTCCGCATGTACACATGACCCCTCCCCAAAGAATGCTAGCGATGTCTCTAATAAAGTGGTAGCTTGGGGAAGACAGAAAAAACGTAGAACAAATTCGGCTAACGGCTGAAAGTTTGCGTTGACTATATCTTAGTAATTTGCTATTATAAGATTCTTTTCTGCGTCGAACTGCTACATCATGCAACCCCACCCCGAAATATTTGAGCAGGGAGGGATCTTTACTACCGTGCCACACCTGCTGCATACAGGCCGTCCGAAGGACCACATACCCTATTTAGTCACCTCTTACGACGAGCAAGGGGTACTGGGATCTATTCTAACCCGGGTCTCCACGGCCGAAGACTGACATGATTCTTATGTCGACGAAAGCCAACATAAGGGGAAATTCAAACTCGTAAGTGAAATCAAAAAGGAGCAAAGGAGTGGGTTTAAGATACCCCCCTCCCTTTTTTTTTTTTTTTTT
>CAJDSM010003241.1:64-15627 GCA_903981925.1 Ostrea lurida
AGGGATGCTTACTCCTCCCGCACCTAGTCCACTTCTCGTGTATCCAGGCACTTTGGGCTTGATATGTCGATATATAGAATTACATGTAGATCGTCATTAGTGACCGTGACTGTCTTATTGTCCTCTTGTATTTAAGTTTCTGTCTTCTAGATTCAAATGTTGGGAATTTCCACATCACTGCCAAATTATATCTAAACGGGTTCAAAATACTACAGTCCCTTTCAAAATTTTGAATCTGTACATATATCTTTAGAAATGTTGCTGGATTTAAAGATACTATCTGATTTTTACCTTGCTGTAGTGAAACTGTGGATAATATTATTGATATTTCCATAACATTATTGTGCTTAAGGATTGATATGTGATTACCTTGCTGGAAAACAAGCTATATATGATATTACTATACATCCATTAGTTGTAAATAATATTATTGATATACATGTATCCTTAGCTGTAAATGATATTTTTATAATCTCATGTTTAAGTATCTAGCAGCGGGAAACGTTACTTGACAACGGTTAACATTTTGAAAATTATTGCATGCATAAAATGTAAACACGCATGGTTTGCTGTAGATTGTTAGACTAAATCGTTTAGGCGTTTAACATCAACACAGTTACCTGCTTTCATATATGAAACATCACATGACAGTGACAAAGCTAAACATATGGCTACGACAAACGGTTTGGTTCTTTTTATTACCATTCAGTATAGCAAACAAATACTGCTTGTAGTTAAGGTAACATGGAAAACATTCACCCTTCGAAAACTATTGTCAACGTCGGCTACGTTGACAATGTTTTTGTCGTGGTGAAAATATTCAAAATAATAGCATATCCATGTACACTATTAAAATCTGTTATATGAAAGTTAGATATATTTGTGATAAACCAAGTGATTTGTTAATCGAGTATGTCAAACTTAACATATTCGACCTGATTTTGAAGAGGATGCACTAATATTGACTTCAACCTTACATATAGATATATGGATGACTAATTATCAATTAACGATCAGAATTTTTTATAATTATGTTCATATGATATTTCCCGACAAACTCGAAATAAAGGACAACACAAGAATCTGACATATCTGCTTCATATTTGGATATTTTACTTAGTATTGACTCTAATGGCAGACTTACAA
Source organism: Ostrea lurida (assembly GCA_903981925.1). NCBI lineage: Eukaryota > Metazoa > Mollusca > Bivalvia > Ostreida > Ostreidae > Ostrea > Ostrea lurida. Next base: position 1,211 of record CAJDSM010003241.1, read on the forward strand.
TACATTATATGATAAACGTATTACTTTAACTTTGCAATCGTAAACTTTCCTTTTTATGTAGTAATGTACCACTATCACCTGATGATAGTGTTATGTCATATGCCAGTTGATTAGATACGCAAAAGCATGCCATTAGTATGAGGACATTTTAAAAGCAAGACCAACTACTAACTAAAAAGTTGATGTTGTAGGGTTAATAACGATTCTCGTTTAAAGTCATCATTTCGCAAATTCTACTGTCGCTATAATGACCTTGTTGGCGATTACAAATTATCACTAAGTCATTTGTTGACTGATTTGTTTCATACCCTTTGTTAAACTGCCATATTGTACTAGATTTGATGACGGGTAAATCCCGTTTACCCTTGTTTTCGACTAAGGGCTCACGTTGGTGTGACCGATCAGCAGACGATGCTTACTCCTCAATGGCATCTGATCCTGCTTCACCTTTGTCGGAGGTTCGTGTTGCCTTACACTCGACTTTATACATGTTTTTGAGATGGTTCAAGTCTACTGGGGGGGGGGCGGGGGGGTATTATTATTATTTTATTATAATATCTATTTAGAGAGCATAACAAATATGTCACAACAGGAAGGAATCTATTTTATAACATTTCTCTGTTAGAAAAGTTTGATCTTTGCTCCTTTCTGTACAATCCAGTAGCGGGTCCCGAGGGGAATGAGATCAAGAGGTCGGACCCTCATTTTTTCGTTAAAAGATTTTACTAAGAGTAAAAACAGTAAAAAGTGTAGACCATCCTTTTTAAAAAATTCCTGGATCCGTACTACAATTTGTAAATTCATGCAGGATGTCGATTGTGTGGTTTTGTGCTTGCTTCGAAATAATAAGGAAGAACTAAAGGTGCAAGCCGGATCAAGAATATTTGGATTACCTTCGCTAATAAAATTGTTGTATGATATGAAAATTCCGAGTATATTGCATATATAACAACTACATGTATCTATATTTATACACATATATTCGTGACAATTTTTGACTCAGAGGTAAATGTTGAGAATATTTAAGTCCGTTAATTAATATTATAGATAATCATTAGTTGCAAATGACATTACTGATATGTACATTAGCTGTAAATAATGTTATTGGTATCTGCATTATCTGTAAAGAATATCATTGATGTGCAGTAGCTGTAAATACTACTAATAATTGTATTGTATTAACATAATAATGTTACATTGAGTGTACTATGCCAAAATAGTAGTCAGGGTTTAGACGATGGTCCACGAGCCGAAGGCGAGTGGACTATGCGTCAAAACCCTGACTACTATTTTGGCATAGTACACGCAAAATGTAACATTATTATTAGTATTATGCTGAGTGTCCATAATGTGCATTATAAAACACCACCACTTTGATGAGGCACAAGTCCATTTTTTAGTATTTTAAAAACATCGACAGGCTTGCCTCTGTCTCTCAAAAATCGCCGCGCAGTTTTATACTGAAATTCATCGCATGTTTAGTTTTCTTGGGACATTAGATGTCGTCCCTAAATAAAGCTGGTTCGTCAGTCCTGAAACGATTAGGCTACTCCTGTTTTGTTTTTACAGCTGATTCAGACGAATGACATCACATTGACGTCACAAACGTTTCCAATGACGTTGGTTGCTTACTAATCAATACTGAAAACTTTTACGGCGATAAGGCCTATCTATTGCTTTTCAGAGTAATCATCAATAGAATGCTTTACAATTTACCAGCATTACAATAAAAAGTTGATTTTAAATTCTTAAAACGGGTGTTTAGAACTAGAGGCCAATGTTAACTTTATAATAAAAATTAACGACCCAATGCTTGTGGCCTGCGTAGCTCAGTCGTAACGCTCCGGACCGCCAATCGCGACGTCGTGAGTTCGACTCCCTGGGTCCCATTAATGCAAATTTTATTTCTTCAAGTATTTCGGCATAGTGCTATAGTACTATTTCGGCATAGTGCACGGTCGCTACATATGTTCATAGAACACTATGCGAAAATGGTGGAATAAGTGATTATATAGGGAGAAGCTAACAGGAAGCATAATAATGAATTGTATTGGTACCTTTTTACTGATTCATTTTTAATCAAGTTTGAATAAAGAGGAACTCTCTTTTTCTAAAAAAAAAAAGGTAAATAATCATATACTACTTACAACGCCTGGTATTTCTCTGTAAATAAAATCGTCATCATTGACTAAACTCAAGATTTCACTTCTTTTTTGACTGTTCAGTTCGCACATCAACATCTTACGGTTATAGTTGATGGACAGACAAAGAGCGTATGCTTCACATTCTCTGTAACACATCTGGGAACCGATATTGTATAACACCTTGAATGGAGAGACTGACAATCTCTTTCCAATATCATGGCTTTCGTCGAGTTTCATGCATGCATTGTCCAGCATAACTTGACGAGCGAACAGTAAAGTGATCAAAGCAACGCCAGACATTCGGGACTGAACCGACATGGCGCCGTGCTGCAACACATTGAGGAGAAAACTCAGTACTGACGTAAAAGGCAGACTTTAGCTTTATGCTGTTTGCAATGAAATTATATGTTCCGAAACAAAAGACAATGGCTATGTGACAGCCTTAGAATATGTGATTTAATTTGATATTAATCGTTTATGGGGGAAAAACTCCACATTTGTAATGGTTGTTATTAGTTTCTGAGGAATACAGATTGAAATACTGCTGAGTGAATTATTTAGTAACCATTACATCTAGACACGATCAATTTGATGTAGATGGGAAGTTTCACTCTTATGCTGGATTCATTCAGGTGTGACATCAATGGGTGAGGACAACTCGGGTATGTGCTCTCAGGAAAAAGGGGATGTCATAAACAATGATCAGTCTCAGTCTTACGAAGAATACAAATCAAGAGTAGGGCAAACACGGACTGCTGGAAACAGGAGGAGTGCTCAGCGACGTTAAGGGTACCCGAGGAAATTGACAGTGCTGTATACAAAAGTACCTACATGTACGATCATGTCTGATCGGACAACATGAACTATGGATACGACACATATTCATTTTGGGATTGAAGCCAAAACAGGCACAGAATTTACACATTACACCACACTCAATGAGGGATTCCGAATGGCGTTTTGTCATGAGACTGTTATTTGATACTTTGTTGTCAAGTGAAGGATCCATCGTGTAGTGCCGAGATACTATTTCTGCTTTTGACAAAGTACACAAAATGAAGTACACAAAACAGCGAATATACAGAGTGATGACCCTCATGTCATTGGTTAGATATGTAGCACAATTAATAGCTTGTATCAAATAAAGTAATGATCAGAAAATTAACAGTCAGCGACTGAATCACTCACTGTCTGCTGTCGGACGGACAGTCGCTTTATATACATGGTGTTATTGGTACTTTGCGAAACGAAACAGAACCGGTTGGGGGGTACCTTGAGGGGAAATAAACTGTAAAGCGTAATATGAAATACCGGCTTTACACTTCACCAGGCTGAAGCTAGCAGCCACTAACCAGCAGCCAATAAGCCCGTAGAAGCTAGCAGCCAATAAGGAAAATCATCGAAGTACTGAAAGTACTCATAGAAAAATATTTAATTTCAAACCATTTTCAAAGGAATTTTTCAATTGAATTCATGTTTTCAATTAATAAATGTCAATAACAACACACATGATCAACTTAGCTCACATGGGAAGTTACGCTTTAATCGGAAATTGAATGTATATCGGTAATTTGTAATGAAATGTTGGAAGCATATAAAATATACTGTTCATTTCATTATCTTATAATTCTGAACAATTTTGCCACCTTAAGGAAATGTACATTGATAGTTTAGCTCACCTGAATATCATTATTTAGTAATTAAGTAACACTAAATAGATTTATATGATGGGGAAAACAATATGGATGGCTTATTATCTCAAAGATAGCAAAGAAGAAACAAAACATTGCCTGGAGTAGAGGACCCCATGAAGTACACAATGCCAAGCAAATAATAGATATATGATACCCGAAAGTAAAGTTTAGCTCACCTGAACTTTTAACATATTTTGTAATCTGCAGGGGATAAAGGGGTTTGATAACTGCTTTTAGAGTTTTATTCTTTGACGACAAGACGGAATGACTATCAGGGCAGGGTACATCACCCCTAGAAATATCATTTCCCGCCTTCAGTTTGGGTCTGTAGTGGTACCACCCGGTTGCTCCCGGGGTTAGGGACAGATTTCGAGTCTATATCTCCACTCTACACGTAAAAGGAAGTAGGAAATATTCATTGGATAACATAGAGCGTCCTATTGGGTACTCCATGTCATAGAAAGATTAGGTCTCTGATAGCCGGAAGTGTGGTATAGCGCACCTGAACTTTGACATTTTTTGCAACTTACAGACCATAATTATAAAGGGGTTTGATAACTGCGTTTAGCGTTTTATTCTTTGAAGACAAGACGGAATGACTATCAGGACATGGTACAGGACTCCCAGGGCTATCATTTCCTGCTTTCAGTTTGGGTCTGTAGTGGTACCACCCGGTTGCTCCCGGGGTTAGGGACAGATTTCGAGTCTATCTCCACTCTATACGTAAAAGGAAGTAGAAAATATTCATTAGATAACAATAAGGGTCCTATTGGGTACTCCATGCCATAGAAAGATTAGGTCTCTGATAGCCGGAAGTGTGGTATAGCTCACCTGAACTTTGACATTTTTTGCAACTTACAGACCATAATTATAAAGGGGTTTGATAACTGCGTTTAGCGTTTTATTCTTTGAAGACAAGACTGAAGACTATCAGGACAGGTACACGGACCCCCAGGGCTATCATTCCCGCTTTCAGTTTGGGGCTGTAGTGGTTACCACCCGGTGCTCCCGGGGGTCCGGGAACAGACATCCGGATTAAAGACGTATATTTCAAGATCTCATAGGTTGATACTTTGTGTGCCCGCGCGGCCGCCTCTCTTCATACGGCTATCCCTTTGAAATCGAGCGACAGTCTCTTCAGTCTCAGCAAGCCGCCTCGACTTAGAGCTCTTGTCGTTATCCTCCCCAAGGTCGGGACTTTGAGCATGCATACGTTCCTCTTCTTGCCCTCTGTCATATCCCCTTAAACCAAATACTCCCCATTTCACTATTTCAGAGTTACCAAAGAAGAACAAAACATACTCTGGAGTGAGATCCCATGAAAGTTCAATGTAATAATAACAGGTTTATGATACCGGAAGTTTGTAAGCTCACCTGAACTTGATATTTTGTAACTTCAGTAAAGGGTTTAATGACGGCTTGTAAGCTTTATTCTTTGAAAAAGACAGCGGAATGACATATAGGAGAGGTACAGGACCCCAGGCTACATTGTTCAGTTTGGCTGTAGTGGACCCCCGGTGGTCCTTGCGGGACAGATTTTGATCTAATACATTATCACTCTATCACGTACAGGAAGTAGAATATTCATTATAGTACATAGAGGGTCCTATTGGGTACCAGATTGCCATACAAAGAATTGGTTAAATATAAATCGAACTAACAAAGTATCAAACGTAATCAAATGCCAAAAAAACATACAAAATCGGAGGTGTGGCAACACGGACCTTCGACAAAGCGAAGGCAGGATCAGGTGCCATGGAGGAGTAAGCATCTCTGCTGACCGGTCACACACCCCGTGAGCCTTAGTCGAAAAAAGTAAACGGGTTACCCGTCGTCAAATCTAGTAGAAAAATGACGTCAAAAAAGTATGAAACAAATCAGTCAACATATGATTAGTGATATTTGTAATCGGCAAACACAGGTCATTATAGCGACCGTAGAATTGCGAAATGATGACTTTTAACGAGATTTGTTATACCTGCACATCAACTTTTTGGTTAGTAGTTGGCCTCTGCTTTAAAAAATCATCATACGCATGGCATGCCCATTGCGTATCGAACAACTGAGAGACATACACCACCATTAGACAGATACCTCTAAGATTCGTTATACCATGTTCACTAGCTCCATAGAGGCGTGAAGTCGTTGACAATTGCAAAGTCAAAATGTTCGATATATCATATAATGTAATGATATTCGTATGTGATCTTATTACCCGCAGTGTGTGCCCCTAGTACTAAACTTCGTTATGAATTTGATATATATTTGGACCTATTTGGTGACCGTCTTAAGAGGGTTCTGAATTCGACTGTTTTAAACTTCTGCTTACTTGCCCATTTCAACCTAATAGTCGTGACTGTCATTGCTCTTATACATGCTCTGGTTTCTGTGCGTATGTTTCAAACCTTCTCCGGTGTAGCGTGTGTTTCTTTGGATTCTGAGCATCACAGGGATTAATATATCCTCATTATATATATACTCTCAATAAGATCCGGAGCCGAAGGTGTCACAGAGGATGATATATACTACACACTGTAATATTTCCATAAAGGTCCCTCCCGTCATAGAGCTATCAGCGCTGATCACAAAGCAATAGAGGCTTAAGAATTGCAGCCCTCTCAGCAACAATACGGTGATAGGCTGCAAATTTAGCCTGTGTGTCGGCGGTGTTATGACCCTTGAGAAGGAGAGATTATCCTTATTCATGGCAGACACCTAGCTGTGAACGGGGCTTGGATTTTTAGCTTGTCTTGAAATTTTGTAGATCTGTTAAGGCGAAGAGATTTTTTTTAATATGGATATCCGATATTCAGTGCCGATAGTTTAAGACAGTACATCACCAGCCACTGAAAGTAACATGTAACTTATGTGACTCATGGATGACATTATTCAGTGAAAGCATACCACTTTTCTCAATCCCGAGAGACAGGCAAAACCCGGACAGCAATCCTTACTCCTTGGATAGCCTATACGCGTGCTCCTCGCATCCTGCGCCTGGAGAATGTCCGAATATCTCCAATAGCATTCTCGAAAGCCCATGAATAAGTCGGCGTAAGTAGCTCTCAGATTCCGCTTACTTCCCTGTTTGACGTTGGTTTTCTTCTAGCATCGCCTAAAGCCTGTAGTAGCGGCGATGGAGTGCGCGACACAGGGGGTCTCGGATTGAATAGATTCGCCGGTCAGTTAGAGGAGTTTGGTTGCTACCAGTTAAGGGGAACGTGACTTCTCTCCACTAATCGATCCCTGATCCATCTTTCAGGACAGGGATTCCAGTGCCTCGAACACGTTGACGCTCGCGTATTCCGGAGGTGCTTCGTGATCCTCTGTCAGCGCCACAGGGTCTTGTTCAATTACCTTAAGATGCGGTTCTCCGGCCTACTCTACTGTGCGCTTTCGCTGTCCTTTGCTATCCTACTCCTCCCACCTCCGACACTAGCTCGCACTTCATGGAGTGAATTAGAACCTGTTCAAGACAATTCTCTGTGCATATAGCCTCCACTTACGACTAGGAATATAGTCGCCACGTGAAATGATCAGTGTCACATCATCCGTACGCCACCACGCGTATCACCCCCCCGCGAGTAGGGGCTGAGCCCCGCATATTACTCCTGTGACCTTCTTATTCTCGCTCATATCCATCCTCACAAGAATACGGTAGCCATTTACTTCATGTCCACCCTACTTATCATTTAACTGGAGCGTGACTCAACATCCACCTGATATTATGGTTTCTCCTCTAATTGCATACTCTCCGAGTACACAACCTCACTCGTCCTACTTCCAGGAAATAGGCTCGCACGTGCAGTTCTCACTTCCTCTCCCTACGCGGGAACCGAACATTATCGATCTCTTGCCAAACGCCGTCCGTTCGTGAGTGTGAATATAATCTACTCGTATGGCTCACTCATGCTAATCCCCCATCTCGCCCATTACTCGCAGAACCTACCGACCTCTCATACTCGTGCCTCATGGTATCGCTCTTATACAGGCTGCTATCACGAATATCGCTCTCCTATCGAGCAGCCACGCTGGACACGCTGCTCTGATGTAAAAGACAACCGTGTACCAGTTTCCCAGCCAAATACGCTGTACAGTAAAAATTCCCATATGCTGCACCCACCATCTAAGGTATACGGAGTTTACCTGTGGTGCCACCAACTTGCTATGATTGGACCCAGATTTCACCGGTTGACTGCCAGTATATCACGTATGCTTAACCTGCCAAACCCGGAAGGGGTAAGGAGACAGGAATTCTTCAGGCCCAGAGGCATCAGCACCCTAGCCAAGTCATCGGAAGCACCTACCCATACCTGTGCCTCCAGTATACCAATTTACCCCATACAAGCATGCAGTTACCAAGCGTCTATTGCCCTCAGACTCGGAGCAAAGCAAAATACAAGAATCTGCATTTTGATGACAAAGGTGAGTTGAAACTAAATTTTGATGAAATTTCTGAGGCTGGCCTGCATTTAACAGTAGACGCAAAAATAAGCAACATAGATCACATCTGCTTGCTTTGGGTGGGATCCACCATTTACATTACGCTCTGCTACTGGATATATCACCCAACCTTAGTTTTGAAAGAAATCCTGGAGAAGTTAGACAAGAGGTTTCAGTCCTCAACATCAGACATAAACTCACCAGTTGAAATCCAAACATCAATTAGTCAAACGGTGAGACTTTGAAAACGTTGGGAGCGCATACCTACTTCGGCAAGCCGGACATTCCTGAATCTACTGATGTTCATTGCAAGCAGTGATACGGTTATGGTATGTGAACAGGACCGTGATCCAGCCTTTGCTCTGAACTAGAACCTAAAACTTTGACGAGAGGGTCATCGGATGCATATTTCCTAAAAACTCCTTAAGTTGCCCCCCCCAGAAGCGTAGTAAGTGGAATTAATGGATTTCTCACGACATAGACAACAGGAACTTATTCTAGAGATCTGTGATCGAATGCTGTCTGACATGTTCATAGCAATTGTTAAGTCTTTTCATATATATTGATTGATTTGGGATTACTCCTTTTACTGATCAAGGCATGGGCTCACGGCGGGTTGTGACCAGTCAACTAGAAACTCTTACTCCTCTAGGCACTTGACCCCACTTCTGGTCTGTCATGAGGTCGTGTTTGCCCAATTCAGCTTTGTATTTAAATGTGGACTCACGAAATTGATCATTGTGTTATATTTGCCTTTTCATGCGAAATATAGAAGCTGTCTTCGAGACAGTACTTGTTCCTTGGGCTTCCTCATTGGCACCTACATCCTATTCAACAGGCCTTGTCAACTTGTTTTGATAGCACCAATCCTACCATTTCCTATAGGATGTGCCAAACAATGACCCGCTGTCACTATCTATTAGGAACAACCACCAGCTCCAGCAATCACTCTGGGCTCCATGGTCGAAAGGTGATTCTCGCCATCATCCAGATACTTACCGAGAGCCCACTAGCTTCTTGAAGCTTTTTCCGTAGCCAATAACGCACTTGGCGCCTCTTAGAAGACTGTTGGTGAGTTGTCACACTGTTAGAGAGGCGATATATATCAAGGAACAGACATGGAGTTCCTATGTGAAGCCCGGACGTTGGGGGAAGCGTAGGCGTGTGCGTTTTAAGACACTCACCTTTCCCAAGGATAATAGGGAGGAGGAAAATGATAATATAGTAGATTGGACCGGGGTTTGATCGCCTAGGGAAATTATTCTTTGAAACCAGGAATGATAGGGCTCAGAGAGGATGCCCCAGAAATCGGTGCGTTTCCATTAGCCAGGTGAGGTTCTCAACGGAATACCTTGTGCAACTACGGCTTCAAGACCTAACTTTGAAGGCCGTGGTGGATACAGGGGTAGGAGTGAATGTGTTTGAGACAGAACAGTACTAGTGGAGCTCACTTGAATGCAAGTCCGTGGTTAAGCGACATGTCACTTTAATGATAGCCGGCACAAATGCTCATCATCTATAGGGATTAATTTCGGGTCCATTCTCTATCCAAGAGGGGAAGAATGTCCATGAGCTTGACATGCATTTGGCTCCCTAGAAGGACCCCATATTGTTTGGTGTAGATTCCCTGCAATGATGTAACGGGCACTTGGACCTGGAGCATGACATTCTGTCCATCGACAGAAGCAGACCTTCGGTAGAGCCGAATCCAAGGACAACGTTGGGGTACTGCTGTCTTATAATATATATGTCCCCACCATTTTGGTAGCCTTATGCCTTCCTCGCTTCGATAGGAATTAGACAGATTGTATGGTGACGCATAGCATTCAGAGGATCTCCGAAGTTGTACTGATGCTTGACATTTGTCATGCTAGGGGAGATTCCTCTCAGCTCTGCCTGAGGAGACCCTCGGTACGATATACATATTATAAGGTTACAGGAATGATCTGTGAAGGGTACTGCAGTTGAGCGTGATCCATGTTCATGAAGAGGGCAGGTGGGACCAAGGATGAGCACTTGTATAGGACAGGGTGCCGTAGGAAGCTGAATTAAAGATATGGACTCTGAAGACCAAAGGACGACCCGAGAGATATCCGCCAGGTCGCATGGTAGAATGGACTAGGAATGTTGAGTATTCCAATAATCGTGATTCATTTGTTGCATTTGGATGTACGCGGCAGCGGAATGGTAGAGATTGTCGCTTCACCCGGAACTACAACTTTTGGACAAGACCTACATGTATTTGGGTGACTTTTTTCTTTGGTAGGATTTGGTCCCGTCTGTTTGGTTTTCACCTCTGGATGTCTCTGTTATAGTAGTTAAGCACCAGTTGAAACAAGTACATTTCCACGTTGATGCATGTGTAGGTTTTGGACCTTATCCTTCACGGAGAAAATGGTGAAGTGTAGTAGATAGGAGCGAATTGTTCTGGGAACGACTGCCTCATTTACCCTGCAGACGGAGGCCATGCACAGGTTTTGAGCATAACCTAGGCAAATATGACACTGAGAAATATGCAAGCCGTTAAGCTGCATCATCGTGGTACTGGTTCAGAGACGACGTGTGACGGAGACCAGAAGCAATCCTCCCACTAGAGAACCCGGAGATTCTTACACAAGTGGGGCCTGCACCTTGCCCTAATATTTCTTCTGTGTAGTCTTCAAATATAAGTGCTCTAAAATCAGTTATCAAGTCATCCTCTGTACTATAAAATCGTTAAAAAACAACATTAAGCATCCTGGGGGTCCTGTACCTTGCCCTGATACTCATTCCGTCTTGTCTTCAAAGAATAAAGCTTTACAAGCAGTCTTTAAGCCCCTTTATGCCTGTTAAAGTTCAGGTGAGATATACTTTACTTCCGGGTATCATAGATCTATTAATTGCTTGGCATTGACATTGAGTACATAAGTACTCCGCCAGCCAATGATTTTTTTCTTCTTTGCTAACTCGGAAAGTAGGAATAGGGAGTCGAAATATGTCCCGACTCTTGAGAGCCACCGGGTGGTACCCCTACAGACCCAAACTGAAAATGGGAAATGACAGCCCAGAGGGTCCTGTACCTTGTCCTGCTATTCATTCCGTCTTGTCTTCAAAGAATAAAGCTCTACAAGCAGTCATTAAACCCCTTTATGCCCTGAATATGTTAAAGTTCAGGTGAGCTAACTTAACTTCCAGGTATCATAAACATAATATTTGTTTCGCATTGAGTACTTCATCGGATCCTCTACTCCAGCTAAAGATTATTTTTTTTTATTTTATTAACGCTCTGAAAATAAGAAATAAGATGTCGAAATATTTCCCGACCCCCTGGAGCCACCAGGTGGTACCACTACAGACCGAAACTGAAGGCGGCAAATGATTGTTCTAGGGGTGGTGTACCTTGCCCTGATATTCATTTCACCTTGTCTTCAAAGAATAAAACGCTAAAAGCAGTTATCAAACCCCTTTATGGTCTGTAAGTTGCGAAAAATGTCAAAGTTCAGGTGAGCTATTATATAATAGCACACTTCCGGGTAGAGACCTAATCTTTCTATGGCATGGAGTACCCAATAGGACCCTCTATGTTATCCAACGAATATTTCCTATTTCCTTTTACATATAGAGTAGAGATAGAGACTCGAAATCTGTCCTGACCCACGGGAGCCACCGGGTGGTACCACTACAGCCCCAAACTGAGAGCGGGAAATGGTAGCCCTGGAGGTCCTGTACCTTGCCCTGATAGTCATTCCGTCTTGTCTTCAAAGAATAAAGCTCTACAAGTTTTTATGAAACCCCTTTATCCCTTGCAGATTACAAAATATGACAAAGTTCAGGTGAGCTAAACTTTACTTTCAGGTAACATAGATCTATTATTTGCTTGACTCTGAAAAGTAGAAATAGGGAGTTGAAATCTGTCCCGACCCCCGGGAGCCACCGGATGGTACCACTACAGCCCCAATCTGAAAGCGGAAAATGATAGTCCTGAGGTCCTGTACCTTGCCCTGATAGTCATTCCGTCTTGTCTTCAAAGAATAAAGCTCTACAAGCAGTCATTAAACCCCTTTATCTCTTGCAGATTACAAAATATGTCAAAGTTCAGGTGAGCTAAACTATACTTCTATGGCATGGAGTACCCAATAGGACCCTCTATGTTATCCAATGAATATTTCCTACTTCCTTTTACGTATAGAGTGGAGATAGAGACTCGAATCGGTCCGACCCCCGGAGCCACCGGTGGTACCACTACAGCCCCAAACTGAAAGCGGGAAATGATAGCCCTGGGGGTGTACCTTGCCCTGATAGTCATTCCGTCTTGTCTTCAAAGAATAAAGCTCTACAAGCCGTCATTAAACCCTTTATGGTCGGTAAGTTCGAAAAATGTCAAAGTTCAGGTGAGCTATACCACACTTCCGGGTATCAGAGACCTAATCTTTCTATGGCATGGAGTACCCAATAGGACCCTCTATGTATCCAATGAATATTTCCTACTTCCTTTTACGTATAGAGTGGAGATAGAGACTCAAAATCGGTCCCGACCCCCGGGAGCCACCGGGTGGTACCACTACAGCCCCAAACTGAAAGCGGGAATGATAGCCTGGGGTCCTGTACCTTGCCCTGATAGTCATTCCGTCTTGTCTTCAAAGAATAAAGCTCTACAAGCCGTCATTAAACCCCTTTATGGTCGGTAAGTTCGAAAAATGTCAAAGTTCAGGTGAGCTATACCACACTTCCGGGTATCAGAGACCTAATCTTTCTATGGCATGGAGTACCCAATAGGACCCTCTATGTTATCCATAATGTATTCCTACTTCCTTTTACGTATAGAGTGGAGATAGAGACTCGAAATCGGTCCCGACCCCGGGAGCCACCGGTGGTACACTACAGCCCCAAACTGAAGCGGGAAATGATAGCCCTGGGGTCCTGTACCTTGCCCTGATAGTCATTCCGTCTTGTCTTCAAAAGATAAAGCTCTACAAGCCGTCATTAACCCCTTTATGTCTTAAGTCGAAAAATGTCAAAGTTCAGGTGAGCTATACCACACTTCCGGGTATCAGAGACCTAATCTTTCTATGGCATGGAGTACCCAATAGGACCCTCTATGTTATCCAATGAATATTCCTACTTCCTTTTACGTATAGAGTGGAGATAGAGACTCGAAATCGGTCCCGACCCCCGGGAGCCACCGGTGGTACCGAAAGCACTGAAAGCGGAAATGATAGCCCTGGGGTCCTGTACCTTGCCCTGATAGTCATTCCGTCTTGTCTTCAAAGAATAAAGCTCTACAAGCCGTCATTAAACCCTTATGGTCGGTAAGTTCGAAAAATGTCAAAGTTCAGGTGAGCTATACCACACTTCCGGGTATCAGAGACCTAATCTTTCTATGGCATGGAGTACCCAATAGGACCCTCTATGTTATCCAATGAATATTTCCTACTTCCTTTTACGTATAGAGTGGAGTAGAGACTCGAAATCGTCCCGACCCCGGGAGCCACCGGGTGGTACCACTACAGCCCCAAACTGAAGGCGGAAAATGATAGCCTGGGGTGTACCTTGCCCTGATAGTCTTTCCGTCTTGTCTTCAAGAAATAAAGCTCAAAGCGTCATTAACCCCTTTATTGAAAGTTGCAAAAAATGTCAAAGTTCAGGTGAGCTATACACACTTCCGGGTATCAAGATCTATTATTTTCTTGGCTTGGTACTTCCATGGTCCTCTACTCTAGCAAGTTTTGTTTCTACTTCTTTGAAATAAACCATCCTATGTTGTTTTCCCCATCATATAAATGTATTTAATGTTACTTAATTACTAAGTAATAATATTCAGGTGAGCTAAACATCAATGTACATTTCCTTAAGGTGGCCAAAATTGTTCAGAATTATAAGATAATGAAAATGCACAGTATATTTTATATGCTTCCAACATTTCATTACAAAATTACTGATATACATTCAATTCCCGATTAAAACATAACTTCCCATGAATTCATGAATTCAATTAAAAAATTCCTTTGAAAATGGTTTCAAATTAAATATTTTTCTATGAGTACTTTCAGTACTTCGATGATTTTCCTTATTGGCTACTAGCTTCTTCGGGCTTAATGGCTGCTGGTTAGTGGCTGCTAGCTTCAGCCTGGTTATTTTTACTGGGGATATAAATATAACT
>CAJDSM010003252.1:2334-13243 GCA_903981925.1 Ostrea lurida
AATCATTCAAACAAACATGGACGTTGATGGACAGAGAAATGAACATGTGTCGTTGGATACAGTGTTAAAGGACACTTTAGATGTTGTTACAAACAGCTGTAATTTGCTTGGAAGAGAAACTAGTAAACTGGTTGTACAAAAACGCCAAAAAGCATTGCAGAATGGAGATTTCTGCATCCCAAGTGGTTGTTTTAAGATGAATCAAGAGGTAAATCTATTTTGTCAAAATAGACAATTTTGTAAGCTGACCAGAGTCGTCGGTTGAATTAAATAGGGTATGCATTACACTCCATCCTTTGAGTGATATTTTTTCTCTCAACTAGATTGCGTTGAAGTCCACCGATTTTTACCGTGCAAGCGCTAAATTTATACATCTAAAGCGCACGCGGCACGGGCTCGTAATGAACCTTTGTCTCATTAAAATGTGACACCATTTTTTCTATGAAAATAGCCCCTGTGCGCCAAGTAGGCATCATGAAAATGGTAGCTGCTATAATGTAGCCCTCTCTAACTTTTTTTATTCTGACGATTTTGGGAGAGGGCTCCACTTTTTCATAGGATATTCGTAATGGTACAAAATATTCTGCTGAAAAATCTATAATAAATGCTGTATATTTGTCTATAATGTTGTTTACATCTATAAGGGTACCTACGTTTTGCTAACTAAGGTATTTTTCTATAGAAATCATGTGCAACATGTGAAATTCTTCGTCTGCTCTGCCATGCTTGTTATCGAGAGATCTCACAGGTGGATCTGATAATAAAGCAAATGCGGTACATAGAATTACCGAAATACTCCCAGAAAACACCGAAATACCCCCCTAACCTACCAAAATACCTGATTTTTTCATTTCATATTATTGTAATTTAAATATTTGTACAAGTTTCTTTTTTATAAAACCAAACATTCGATAATTTATTGAATTTTTCTTTCTTTTATTTCACACCGGATACGGCTTATGAAAAGAGCATTGGATCTTGTTAACAACCATTATTAAATGGTCGCTAAAATATCATACAAGTACTAAGCTTATTAAGGCATTTGTTATTGGGAATGGCACACAAAAAATATTGTGTTTCTGAATATTTAAGAATTCTAACACAAATACACAGATATGAGAGTTACAGTTCTTGACTCAAGCAATTTACCAGAAAAATTCCATATATTGTTAAATACCTATTTTTATAAACAAACTTCTTACACAAATATTTAAATTACAATTATATGAAATGAAAAAATTGGGTATTTCGGTAGGTTAGGGGGGGTACTGGTATTTCGGTGTTTTCTGAGGGTATTTCGGTAAATCAGGGGTATTTCGGTAATTCTATGTACCCAAGCAAATGACAATCAGTGAAAATATAGTTGCTCAACATTAACGTGAACCATTCCGACAAAGAAAAGAACATCATATGGTAGCAGAAAAAAGATTATACTATCCTAATATTTTTAAACTTGATATACCGATGAAATTGCTCTGTCTTCCATACACATATTTTAATGTAAACACTACCTTATATGGGCATATAACAACTGTGACAGGAGGTCCAAATATGAATCAAGAAATTACAATATATGGAAATTGTTTAAAATGGTCTGATAAAGCCTCAAAAATGATAAGTTGCAGGTTAGAAATCTATTTATAGACTAAGAAATATATGTTGCAATTTTTTATTTGCGTAAAGAAGCCCAGCAAATGATTAAAATAATTGATATTGTTGAATCACTTCCGCATTTACACCATTACAGAAATCCTATGGAGTTGAAGCCCTCTCCCAAAAAATAAAAAAAAAGTAGAGGGCTACATTATCACAGCTATGAAAATGGCTGGGAGTCACAGGAACTCGCACCACATCTGTTAGTAGTGTGGTCTAAAAACAAGAATACGTTTGTGCACACATGTTGTTGTCATTCCAACTCATTCGTGACTCTGGGCATTTGCCAAGAAGAAAGGGAATAGCAGAAATGTTTGCTGAATAATACCCAATTGAATTAATTATTGATGAAATTTTATTTAAACTTGCACAATATTCAATTGTAACATAACACAGATTATAATTATGCTCAATTTCCTTTCTTTTTAGGAATTTGATCATCTTAAAGAAAGACTGTTAGTAGAAAGCAAACCATGGGCTTGTCCAATAAAAGATGTGAGATCAGACTCTCATAACAGCATGTTGATCGCTTTAGATCGCCCCGCCACCTACAAAAGTGTTATATCATCACTCGTCAAATCAGAAATTCCACGTGATCTAAAAACTCCAAATGACAGACAAAACAATATATCCAAGGGAGAAAGAATTGATCATACAAATGAAATGCCTATAAACACGCGACGATCCTGTGATAGAACTGTTCTAGTGAATGTTCCTGACTGTTGTGATTGTCAGAGTCTCGAGCAACTCAGGGGACTGGTCCTCACTCAGCATGCACTGCAGCTCTTACAGGCTAAGGGGTATAACTCTGTCTGATACATCATAGATGTCTACAATTAATCATTTTATTCAATACATGATCATTGTCTTGGAGCAATGTATATATGTTCTCTGTCATACACATAATCAGTATTGACATGATCTCATTTTGTCAACTAAATAATTAAAGACTTGATCATGCATGTGTACAGTGCAGCTCAGGTGGAACCTAATTTGCCCACTGGCCACCATTGGCCATTTATAGAGTGTTCATTTAAATGTCTACTGAACACNCATTGGCCATTTTTAGAGTGTTCATTTAAATGTCTACTGAACACAGTGGGTTATGTACTACTACAGAGAAAAATGTAGGCATTTGATTGGACGACAAGCCGGGTACATGAGACCATATACCCTGTCAAGAATAGATGGGATGCAAAATGGCTTCCATAGTTAACCACTTGTAAATGAATTGTTAATTTTTTGCATTTATCCATCTTATAGTTTGAGTATTATCAAAAAATATTTGTAAAATTACAATTACTTACTTTAATAATCATTATCAAAATTCCGCTCATGATGTAATAACAACAATACGGTTGCGTGTTTGTAAACAAGTTTACCGTTTGTGACATCATAGTTCAAGGCAGCTGCACTAATGATGACTATTAGTTTTTATGCTAATATAAATGCAACATGCATAGATTTTCACCACCTTTTTTCACATTAACTGCAAATGTTGAAGATTAAGAAACAAGTACAATTGTTCTCTTTAAGGTTATTAGTTGAAATACTGGATAAAAGTTGTAATGAATTAAGATTTTCATCACTCAGCTTTCCTTTTTTCCGGGGCTCTGCCCCCTCCTTTTTTTTTTACTGATCGCTCTACATTAAGTACATATTCGTTATATGGATTCTTGGCGGGTATATGGACTCATTTATCCCTGTCAAAGTATATATTCTACCTTCGCCTGGCGGCTCGGGAGAATATAAACTTTTGACAGGGAAAGATGAGTCCATTATACCCTGCCAAGAATCCATATAACTAATAGTGTATATAGACTGTTTAACACACAGTCAGGTAAAATGTACAATCCAAATGCCGACTGTGATTCCAAGTAGCCGGCCCACAGTGGAAAGTGGGCATTCAAAAATCAACCTGATCTGTACCGTACATTGTGTTAATTTGAAAGTGGCACCAACTTTCTTTTGATGACGTTATTGTTATCTTTTGTCAGAATAAGAAGCAAACTCACGTCACATCAGGAGACAAGGCAGCTGCAAAAGTGGCTGGAACTTTTAAATTTTGATTGTGACATTTCAAGAGGAGGAAATGAAAACTGTGATCTTGAACACACTCTAGATTTAGCAAGGAATTCGGAATACAAAGTTCCACAAGGGCATAAGAATGGCAGAGAAGGGAGCAAATCAGAGACTGCACTGCCGCACAACCTTGATAAGTCAGACTGGCTGGTTTTAGATTCTGAAAAATTTTTGGCATCCAAATCAACAGAGAGTGGTGTTTTTGATAAGAATCTTGGAAAAATTCATCGTATGTATATGCATACAGTATATATTTCGGATTTGTTTTTGATTATTTTTTTTTACATATATTTTTAGAATTCTTGTGATCTACATGTACATGTATCAGATTTATATTCCATCTGTAATGTAGTACTGTAATCGTAATTGTTATGTAACAATGGTACACTGTGTTGTGCATATACAAGTCATTTTAGAATTCATTTAGTATCATTTAATTTTATTTCACGTGATCACCTAGCGGCCGATTCTCATTGGTTGAAACCACTTTTATAAAGATTTAGGTGATTTTTTCAATCACGTACCTGAACAACAAGATAAACCTAATTGAACATTATTTCTGCTTGTTGTAATATAATATTTAAATGATTAGAAATAAATCCGATATTTTTTGGTGATATGCAGTTATAACCAGATTTAGACGGTTAAACCTTTTCATCATGCCGCTTTGCGCAATTAAATTTTCTTTATTTGCACATTTCTGATTTCCTACATAATTATAATTTACTGTTGTTTTTGTAGTTGTCGATGGAAATGGAAGTACTGATACATTGATTCAAATTTTCCACCTACAAAATTGCATAGAAGAGGTATGTATTTGATGAATATCGATGAATATACAAGTCTGTGTATGATCAAACAGCCACAGGAAGGAAGAAGATGATGGGGTCCAAATAAGACGTTTCGAGCTAAATATAAATTAAAGTTTATTAAAACTGAAATTCACAGTATCAGACCAGGATCTCCATATTTACATAAAAGTGTATACTGGTAATGTTATTACACAACTGCCATATCAATTTATAAGCATCCAGTGTTTGTTAAAACCAAGACGTCCAGGCTGATGTCACAATGAGAGGTGAAACTTCTGGAAGTATTGGGTATAAATCTATCCGCATTCAAAATCTATCTGGCATTCAATATTAACCCAAAATTTATACATACCTATATTAACTTATATGATTCATAATGTAATTTACAAATGATGAGAAAGGGGAAATGCATTGTTAGATAAGAAATGTGGACCGATTGAGGTACTTTCGTAAAAAAAAAAAAAAAAGAAAATGTCTGGTAAAATATGAATTTTCTTTTCTTGAATTTTGTATGTGGTTATTAAAAAAAGAGTTGAAATAAATTAAAGTTTACAAAATTTATTCAGCTGAAAACATGGTAATTGGTGCTAACTCCTTTTCAGTGGTCTTACTTTCATGTTCTATTTATAGATGGGGGGCGCAGATTGTGAATTACATATTGTCTTACTTTCATGTTCTATTAATTAGATGGGCCAGTGTGAATTACATAATATGTTCTTAACTTTCATGTTCTATTTATAGAGATGGGCCAGATGTGATTGACATAGGTCTTGACTTCACGTTCTATTTTATAGATTTGCCAGTGATGATTACATATATGTAATACTTTCATAGTTCTATTTATAGATGGGCCAGTTGTGATTACATATGGTCTACATTTCACGTTCTACTTTATAGAATGGGCAGTGTGGATTACATATTGCCATTACTTCAACGTTCATTTAATAGATGGGTCAGTGTGATTACATATTGCCTTAGCTTTCACGTTCTATTTTATAGATGGGCCAGTGTGATTACATAATGGTCTTACTTTCACGTTCTATTTATAAGATTTGCCAAGTGTGAATTACATATGGTCTTACTTCATGTTCTATTTATAGATGGGCCAATTGTGATTAACATAGGTCTATACTTTCACGTTCTATTTATTAGAATGGGCCAATGTGATTACATATGGTCTTACGTGTTTACACGTTACTATTTAGTAGATTTTTGCCAGTGTGATTACATATGGTCTTACTTTCATGTGCTCTTTTAAGATGGCCAGTGTGATTAGCATATTATGTTCTTACTTTCATGTTCTAATTTATAAGATTGGGCCAGTGTGATTACATGTATTGTCTTAACTATTGCACGTTCTATTTATAGATGGGCCAGTGATGATTACATACTGGTCTTACTTTCACGTTCTTTTAATAGATGGGCCCAGTGTGAATTGACATTAGTTGTCTTAATTTCACGTTTCTATTTATAGATGGGCCAAGTGTGATTACAATATTGTCCTTACTTTCATGTTCTAATTATAAAGATGGGCCAGTATGAATTACAATAATTGTCTTACTTTTCACATTCTATTTTAAATAGATGGGCCAGTGTGGATTACATATTGTCTTACTTTCACATTCTATTTTATAGATGGGCCAGTAATGATATACATATTGTCCTTACTTCACATCTATTTATAGATGGGCCAGTGTGATTACTATTGTCTTAACTTTCACGTTCTATTTATAGATGGGAGCCGATGTATTACAATTGTCTTACTTTTCACGTTCTATTTTAATAGATGGGTCCAGTTGTGATATACATATGGTCTTGACTTTCCACATTCTTAATTTATAGATGGATCCAGTGTGATTAACATATGTCTACTTTTCACGGTTCTATTTATAGATTGGCCAGTGTGATTACATATTCGTCTTACTTTCACGTTCTAATTTATATGATGGGCCAGTGTGATAACATATTGATCTTACTTTCACTTCTTATTTTATAGATTTGGCCAGTGGTGATTACATCTATGTCTCTACTTCACAGTTCTATTTATAGAATGGACAGTGTGATTACATATGTCTTACTTTCACGTTCTATTCTATAGGATGGGCCAGTGTGATTAATATTGTCTTACTTTCACGTTCTAATTAATAGATGGGCCAGTGTGATTACATTATTGCACAATCAATTCCAGACAGAAAAAGTTTTTCAAGCAACAGAAAATTGAACTTGGGCTTGCAGATGTTTGGTGAATGATGCTCCCAGCAGGTAAATACCTAGTGTCTAAATAACTTACCACGCACAATACCTAGTGTCTACAATACCTAGTGTCTACAATCAAAATCAGCTGGAAGTGAGTCAGTTATTGTGTTGTGTCGCCTGCCTGCGTTAAGCAGAGGCGACATAGCAGGGAATCACTATGAGGTCGTACGGATGTCACAAAAATTTTTCAAAATATAACAAACAATCTCTGCAACTTGTATTTGATGATTTTATAATGGAATGGGTGTCTAGTAATGACATTGGAGGATACAATAATTCTGAAGCACAATGCCACTCTCACACAGCCACTAACCAAATTCAGAAACTCCAACTTATCAGGTCACACTATCGCCAAACCCAGCTGTGAAATGCCACATGTTTTTACAGAATACTGGTTGTATCAGTATTTTGCAAAAAGGATTAACACTATATAAAGTGATTTTCTAATTTTTCTATTAACCCTGTAAGGGTAACAAATTTTCTGACATCCTTTTTGGATTTTATGCGATATTACATAGTGTAATTTGTTTAAAGAAGAATTGAATGGCAAAAAGTTTCACAACTGCAGTATATTAGTATATAATTGATATTTTGGTCTATCATTTTAGTTTCATCTGGTGTATGGTTCAGTTGTCGGAGAGAAAATACTTTCCAAGCTCAACAAATCCAAATGCAAATGAATTTTACAAGTAAGTTACATCACTGTTAGTCCCGTGTGTTCATTGAGTATACAAGACCAAATGTCCTGGAGGTGGCCAAAAAAACTTTCGCATAGACTGGTATTTCTCTTTAGCATAGATATTATTCCAATTGAATGATCAAGGTTATGTAATACTATACATGCAATGTTTCATTGTATACAATGAAACAATAATTTTTCAGTAAATATTTAACAACAGTGTTCCGTTTTCAAGACACATTAGTGCTATTCAAATTGCTAGAAAATATTGTAAAATAGTGTGAATGTTTGATTAAATAGGAAAATTGTCATGGTCCATGCTGTTGTTAAACTTACATCCAGTTAGTTACAGGTTTGAATTCATTTCTTCTCTATATAAGAACAGTAAATATCAGGGATTTTTTTTAGGGTCCTGTCAAGGGCCGAAATAAGGCCCCATCCCAGTGCTAAAAAGCAGGTATATTGTCTCCAATTTTTTGCTTTAGAATTCCCAACATGACAATAAATGGAATTATTATGTTTTTCTGTTAGCTCTCCCTATATAATCCTATATCCAAACCATTTTCGCAACTAGTTTGTTGCTATTAATTTATGTATTCGACCGTTGCAACATATGCATGAATAGTACTATGCACTATGCCGATATGCGTGAAGAGAAATAAAACTTGTGTTAACGCGACCGGCGGGGAGTCGAACTCACAACGTCACGGGTTGTCGGATCGGAGAGTTACCGACTGAGCTACGGCAAGGCTCATGAGCATAGAGTCGTTAATATTTTAATTATAAAGTTTAAACATGTGGCTCCAAGTTCCTATAAATACCCGTTTTTTACAGAATTATAAAATCAAACTTTTTATTGTAATGGCTGGTAAATTGTAAAGCATTCTAGTTAGATTGATTACTTCTGAAAAGCAATAGAATGAGGCTTATATCGCCCGTAAAAGTTCTCAAATTATTGATTAAGTAAAGCAACCAACGTCATTTGGAAACGTTTGTGACTCATGTGATGTCTATGTCGTCTGATCCAGAAACAAAATATGAGTTGCCGTAAATCGATTTAACGGACTGACAGAAACCAGCATTTATTTAGGGACCAACATTTAAATGTACCAAGAAAACAAACCATGGCGATTGATATTGTCCTGAATAAAAACTGGCGTTCGGTCGTATTTTATGAGAGACAAGAATGGCCAAGCTTTGTCGAAGTGTTGTTTAATAATGTCTGTCAAAAATGTATAGTTCCTAACTGATCGCGCTCCATCAATAGCGTGTTATTTAATGCTGACATTATGGACCACCTCAGCTATAATAATAATAAGTGTTACATTTTTGCGTGTACTATGCATTCGTCTCGTGGAACCATGGGTCAAAACCTGACTTACTATTTTGCATAAGTACACGCAAAATGTAACATTATTATATTTAATGGCGTACATTACTAATCATAAATCTACCTCTGGTTTTCTATTTAAATTTCAATTTGGCAACAATGAGAAGCAAATGATATTATTTTTGCCTCAGCTTATTAGTAAGATAAGCTTTAACCAAATTGAAAGTCCAATTATAAACATTAATGTGCAATCGTTGGTTTCTCTATCTATACTTATCATATTAATTTAAAAACGTTTTTCCGATAATATCAAGCAAATGGTTCGCTAAATATTTTCCGCAACTGGAAAAGCCTGGCACCTGATATAAAGACCATAAAAAAATCCTTGAATATGAACATTACTAAGCTACGTTTGTTGTTTTATGTTTTTTAGTTTAGGTTTGATTCAGCATTGAAGGAGGCCTCCGTAATGAAATATGGGGAATGTTGTAAAAGGTTTGCAATTTCACAAACATTTAATGAATCATATAGTAAGTGTTAAAGTATAAACTATATTTTAAAAAAAAAAAGTGGTCCCGCGTCAAATAATAACAAAAACCTAGATCACTCACAAGTGCAGGGGAACATTACGTTGAGTGCACAGGTTATGACATTGTTCAGAAACAGTCTAAAGTTTGTTAAACTAAATCCACCTAAGAAAGTGAGAGAACTGTACTAGTGTCATTGTTCTTTATTTATAATTTTGTTGAATAAGTGCACATCTTGTCAATCCTACTCCTCCATGTAAGCTGTAAGAGCCTTGGTTAACATCCCTGCGCTCGCTAATATAAACTACCTCACTTATGTGGTTTTTTTTAATAGTTGGGGGTAGATATATGTTAAGCATGAATAATTGATGAAAATGAAATTTGATGAATTCAAAAATTAACAACAAAAATTTAAATGATACAATACGTGTAGAAGACAACAAATAATTCGTCGGTTAGAAAAATTCATTGTTTTGATTCCCAAACAAAATTTAGTCAGGATTTAATTTCGTCAATGTTCAGACACGCTCTGATAATTTATAAACATTGGGTATAAAAAATTCGTCATGGATTTTTAATTAATCGTTGATATTATTGCTACACATTTTAAATCCAAATTTATTGATTGGTGTATTTGATGATTCTGTTAGGTGGCAGGATGGAAAAAGACAATAGAAAACTTAACACAGCCTGTGTTGAAAGTTGAACTGCGATTCTCAACGGTTCCAAGAAATACTGTAAGCATATTGTTTATCACTAGAATTATTGGGGTTTATTGTGTTTTCCAATGAGTAAATTCTATACATAGCAAAAAAGAAAACAAAAATTTGATAACAGTGCTATTTTTGTTAGAGACAAATTATCATAAATAAGGCTTTCAGGAATTAGAGTACACCAGTAGATGCTGAGTATATATGTTACAGTAAGACTGGTAACTAGGAATTCGCGAATCCCTAAAACTTTCAAGGGAATTCGTGAAATCACATGTTTTCACTTTATTAGCAATTTTTATTGAAATCACTAAAAAACTCTAGGGATTTCTGAAAATCACCGAAAGGTACCCCAGTAATTTCAACTGAAATCCCTGGCTGGTGATATTTTCTCGAAAGGCATACATAGTAATATGTACGACTGTACACAAAAATTGCACATTGATTAAAAAAAATTTTGATTAAAAATCTTATTGTTTCTGTTCTATTTCCTGTTGACAGGTGAAAGCTGGATCTGTCCGGTAGGGCTCTAGACGACTCAGGGGAGGAATAGACAACAGAAGCGGGGCGTTTGTGAATGTTATAACTGTGCTTCGGCTGGCCACACTGTTCAAGCATTTCCACAAGGCAGTGGAGAAGATGGTACCTGTCAATGGTTGTATTTGAATGTAATTCAGCTTCACCCAGCTTGCTCAAAAAGTATTTCTGAGTAAAGGAGGATTCAAGATGTAGCTGAGAAGGGATCAATTTTTTTTTCAAAAGAAATTATAAGAAATGGTGAAATATATGGTGACCTCGATTTAGAATGTCTGCTTCGACCAGCAAAGACAAAACTGTTCAATGGAAGCATGATCTGAGCC
>CAJDSM010003253.1:0-13532 GCA_903981925.1 Ostrea lurida
TTTGGATTGTTCTATCATTCTTTAATTCCATATTAAATGTTGATTCCAGGACAAAGAGGCTCACTTAGATATCATTATGGACAGGATGAGACAAGATGCTACTGAGAAGCAACTCAAAGACAGTCTAGAAAAAGCTCTAGACATGTTGAGCAGGATTAAAGCTGCGTAAGTTTAAAAGGAGCAACCACTGATCAGATAAGTTTTCATTGGTCAGTTCAAAAATGACACTGCTGTACACATTTCCTACTTGAATATTGGTTCCCTTTGACAGGTATGAAGTTTTTCATAAGGACCAGATGGATATTGTCAAGCATTACCCGGCAATGGTTAGAGATGAACTGAAGCATTATGATGAGGGTGTGTGTAAATTCTTTGAAGTTGGAAGGAATCAACCAGTGGTAAGTCATGCCTATATGAAAATTAATTATTCCTTAATTGTTTTTCAATAAGTCCTATTTAAGAAATTTTGAGGCCAAACAAAAAAGTGTATGTTTCACATCAGGTAAAATCCACTGGTGACCATTTGATGAAACTTAATAATTTTAACTATTTATTATTCTAGCTACCACATTTTTTTATTATTATTTTTTTTTGGTCTGAAGTTTTGATTCATTATGAATAAAATACCAATGTCATGTTCAGTAACGCCCTTTCAGAGTTATCTGTGGAAATTAATAGAAATAATCATTTTAAAAGTAAAAAGTTTCTGATGATCTAAAATATCTACCAATATGTATAGCAGTTAGGGTTGAGGGTATCAAGTTCAAAACAGAAACTTTGAGAAGCTTGGTAAATCAGATATTTCAGAACTTTAACAAATAATGATAAATTGCTCACTAGTATTAAATGTCTAACTGTTTGGACAGTCTTTTTCAAGCTCACAAATATTTTGCATTTTAATCATAACCAGTATCTACTCTTAAAAGTAAGAGCCTTGGTTTAGCATCCCTATACATCTTATGTATATATATTCATATCTAAAAAAAAAAATGTGTTGATCAATGAAATAGATAAGAATAAAGCATAAAGACTGAGAGAAAAAAAATGAATAAAAGCATAAAAATACATGTGTATCATAAGGGCCTGAAAACGAATTCACCGAAATATCGATACTGTTCGATATAAACGCTCGATTCAATGTTCGATTCATTACCTCGATTTTCGGTTCGATACGTTTAACAATGTTGACATGCTCATTTCTTAAAGCTCCATGTGATTTGCATTAAACTGACATTGTATTGATTGACATATTTCACCCCTTGTGATTTACATAAAGGCAGAAGTAGTGTTCTTCATTGTATCACCAACTTAATT
Source organism: Ostrea lurida (assembly GCA_903981925.1). Classification (NCBI taxonomy): domain Eukaryota; kingdom Metazoa; phylum Mollusca; class Bivalvia; order Ostreida; family Ostreidae; genus Ostrea; species Ostrea lurida. Next base: position 1,315 of record CAJDSM010003253.1, read on the forward strand.
TCTTTATATGTAAAATTTTCTTGCCTCCTGAATACATAATTTCAACTTTAAGATGTATTCTTCTTTCAAAATGTATCGTATTGAAAATATTGAATCGTGGCACAAGTATCGCAATACGTATCGTATCGTGAAGGGGGCGTATCGTTTCAGCCCTAGTGTATCAATACATAACTGAATGGAATGAAAGTATTGCTGCAGAAATTCTCTCTGGTTGGTTTAGCCCTGTATCTATATGTTTATAATTATCATACCAGGTGAAAGTAATTTAGATATCTATGAGTCTCAAGCATACTAAATACTAATTAGATAGTGTGTGGCTTTTTTTAATGCAAGTTTATTTATTTCTTCCCAGAAGAGAAGCAAATCCAAGATTGCTGCTCCTAAGAAAACCAAGGAAAAGGGGGTAAGTTGAGTATATCTGTAGAGTTATTTCCCTTGAATGTTTTAATTGGGAGGTTCTGGATTTCAGACACTCATGAATGAAGGTTTATGAACTAAATGATATTTCAGGAGCAATCAAATCTGGTTTGCACTTAATTTGTATTGGTATGTAATAAATAGTACAAATAAAGTACATTATACATGTAAATACAGTAAAATACCTGTATCTAGAACATGGTTTATCTCAAATACCCTGCTTATGTCGAAGTCGACGTTTTCCCTATATAAATGATTTTAAAAAACTCCTGATATCTTGAACACGGTTATCTCGAATACCCCGCTTATGTCGAAGTATTTTCAAGGTCCCATGCCTTGTTCCACCTGGTTTATCTTGAAGTGCAGTCAATTTTCTGGTCTGCTTACCATACCTGCCCTACTCAAATCGCGCATTCACACCCGCGGCTGTAGAAACTAATGATAATTGTCGACCAGTAGTCCACGCTCGCCTTTTCCAGGTAGACCCGGGTTGCCATAATTAGTTTCACAGATTAGGTAATCAGTGCACTATTTTAAGTTCGCCACCAATTACGATCTAACGCGCCGATTCATCAAATACCCTCCGTCCAATAAAAAAAATGTTGAAGATCGAATTTGGACATCTCAAAGTTTTTTCCAAGTCCCTAGGACTTTGAGATAGAGGTATTTTACTGTATAAACATCGTATGTGGACAATTCTTTAAAATATCTACTGTAGCTAATCTATTATCAGTAATTTTTCCCCACAAATTTATGATACAGGCATTGATTACAATTGCTGCAATTCATATCAATTAATATATATAGTAACACTGCTAATTAAGTTTGATGAAATCCAACAAAATATAAACAACAAAGATAGAACAACGTAAAGACAAGAAATGGGCACACTGGTGTTCGTTATGTTCTCCACTGACAGGATATAGGAGGTTCATATTCCTGTCTTCCATTTATACAAATCAAAAGATTTTCATATTCTCTAGATACAGACCTTTGAACCATAGTTAACAATTGGGGGACCTTAAAAATTTTGTAAGAGCTGTGTATTATTTGATTAAATGATATTCACCTATGTGATTATGTCAGTGGCTGTGATGTGTGAATATGGCAATGCAGGATTTTGCAGCTGAATGATTAACTGTTGGTTGTACTTATCAGATGATGTCTTTATCTATATTAAAAAAGCTTCATTGCAGATTAATCTATGCAATTTATCAAAAGACATTAAGATAAAAACAATAAAAATAAAAAATACCAACAACAACAAAAAACAACTCCAAAATGGTGTGAAGTTATACATGTATCAATGGTCTGGTTTTTGTTGTACTATTTGTTTAGCTGTTGGGTATTTCTGGACTCATGCAGTTTTTCTACCTCTAATTACTTGTGTATCTATATGTATCACAACAATTGTGGTTAGTGTCTTATGCTCAAACTGTGCAATGGTACCGATAATGGGGGAAAAAATCTAGTTATTGACTAGGTTTGAGGACAAGCGCTGTTTTGTTTGACCTGACAAGCTAAGGACAACAGATCCATTTAAGGGTCAAATGACACAGCTGTTGTCCGAGGACCCAGTCAATAACTGTTTTGTTATACACCTTAATAGGTTGTTTTTCTAAGATGTGCATGGTATGTTGACTTTGATTGAGCTTTTAAAAGGACGGCAGTCACAGCATGATTGCGTACATTTTTAACCATAACCACTAGTTTAACAGAAAACAAGAAAACATACCCAATATCCTAATTATGAATTATATTTTTCATATCTCTGCTCTGCATTTCAACTATTAGATTCTGTATTTCATCATCAGTCAAATCAGTGAACCTCGCTATTATGTAAACATTTAAGCAGCAGACTAAGAATCACATGACATGTGTAGCCAGTAGAAATAGGACAGATTATTACCCAGCCAACAGAGGGTCAAACAAAACAGCTGTTGAGCTCAGTCCCACTCTATAACTGTTTTGTAATACAAATTCATTTTCTTCATGTAATGTAAATAATCATATTTTTAAAAAAAAATCTAATTTATGATGCTGTTTTACCACTACATTACACATTTACTAGAATAAAATTACTATTGTTTCAATAGCAGCATGACACTTTGCTTGATGGAGATGCAAACTTTTGGGCAAGGCTTCTCGTTGATTTCAATGAAATAGGTTTTACTTTTGTTCTCATTGACCAATCACAGTCTTATAATTGACTTTTTAAATTGCATAGACTTTTTGATTCGGCATAGATCTATGGCATTTGGCATAGAACTAACCAAAATTTGATGACGAAAGTACCACATATATTGAGAAAATGTAGCCATGAAAAAACTTCATGTTCTTTTTATTCAACTTCAAACTCCATTTCCAATTTGACAGTTAATCTATTGATATTGTCCTTTATTAATAGAATTTAGCATAGACAATTCAGGATATCTTTTAGTCCCCGTGATTGAAGATCGGGGGGGGGGGGGGGGGGGGGGGGGGGCATATTGTTTTTGTCCTGTCTGTCCTTCTGTCTGAAACTTTAACCTTGGCTATAATTTTGAATGGTAAGTACTAGGGCTTTGATATTTCACATGTATGTTTCTTATGACAAGACCTTTCCGTCGTTACCAAAATTTTTGAACTCCTGACTTTGACCTTGAAGTTTGACCTACTTTTCAAAAACTTTAACATAGTATAACTTTTGAATGGTAAGTACTAGGACTTATCCAGGGGTCTGCATTTCTCTCAATTTGTATTATATATATAGGATTTAACCTTATTATTTACATACTTAAGATGTATGTCCTTTATGATAAGACCTTTCCGTCGTTACCAAAATTTTTGACCTCCTGACCTTGAACTTCAACCTACTTTTCAAAAACATTTGCCATTACTTTTGAATGGCAAGAGATAGGGCTTTCATATTTCACATGTGTATTCCTTATGACAAGCCCTTTTATCTGGTACCAAATGTTAAACATTGACCTTGAACTTTGACCTACATTTTTAAAACTTTAACATTGTTCATAACTTTTAAATGGTAAGGGATAGACCTTTCATATTTCACATGCATAATCCATAGGACAAGCTTCTTCCACTGGCATGTGGAATACGGGGGCATTCATGTTTCACAAACAGTGTCATCTTGTTTGCTTATGGCATGGCCCAACCTGATTTGGCATAGCCGCGGTCTTTCAGTTTACCGTTAAATTCTCTGACTGCAATCACATTGAAAGAATGACTGAACCACAAGCCAATCAGTGAGTGGAAATGTGCACGCTCAGTGCCAACCACACAGCCAATCAGTGAGTGAAATGTGCACGCTCAGTCAGACAAAGTGACATGCAGTTATTTTTAATGATAGTGTCTTCCCTTCTCAAAAATCTATGAAACATGAACAGGATTTTTTCTTTTTGCATTACACAACAACCATTACACAGGGTTCGTACACCTTTCCCTGTGAAAATTTCAAGCACTTTTCAAGCCTTTTCAATGAATATTAGGCAAGATTTCAAGCACTTTTTTCCCGAATTTCAAAGATAGATGCAATGACATTTCAGTGTCAACATAGCAGCCGAAATTGTTTCCCCAAGTGTCCTCACGGTGATAATCACAGAAACACGCAAAATGCAAACTGCGTATTCAAAACATAAAATTTTTATTTTCTACAGTTAGATATACTGTTGCAACAATACAAAATACAAAGAAATTCAAGGACTTTTCAAGCACTTTTGGAGATTCTGCTGTTTTTCCAGCATTTTCAAGGGCTTGAATTTGACAATGCAAAATTCAAGCATTTTCAAGGTTTTCAAGCACCCGTACGAACCCTGATTACATGCAAATTTCATGAAAAATGCATGATGTTGCAAGCATTGATCAAAGATCACATGCCTTGTGCATAGCCATTGAAAAAAGGGCAATCATTCCACTGTTTGAATTGATGGTGGTCAAAAGGTCACTGTTGACTTTGGGCTGGTCAGCAGATCAGAAATGAAAGTTATCGGTAGGTTTATAGTCAAAATGTAAATTTTTTTATTGCTTTAGTTTTATTTTGGGGGAAAATGATGTTGTATTTACAAAATTGTCAATTGTTAGAAGTCTAATTTTTTTGCAATATTTTGCAGTCTTTTTATGCAGGATATTTTGATTTAGAAAAGACATTTTTAAAGAAAAACTTGTTTACATAAGAAAAATAAAACCAGTTTCTGTAGACAGGTCTATTCACAGTTAGTCAACCATAGTATAGAATAGACCTGCATTCTCTACTCATGGCGGTAGATTCAACAATGTTCTGAATACATATTCTGAAGCAATTTCAAAATGGATTAAATGTCTTTCGTAATATTATTATGTCAAATCATTTTCACAATAATGTGTTAGATACTTTTCTTTGTGTGCGTGAAGAATACACAGAAATACATAATGCAAGACAAGGAACTTTTTTTAATATCTTAGTCACCTGTCATAAACTTTTATTCAATAAATTGTGCAAATAGATGCATAATATGCACAGTGTTTTCCCCAAATGACAGGTGTCAGTTTGTAGACAATGTCTCTTTCTCACCAAACCTATTTACAATATTAAAACTGTATATATCAGGTATGTTAAATGTACTTTTAAAATTTGAAAGCACAAGCAAAAAAAAAAGAACTTTCATAATGATTAATCCACTTTTATTTTATAGTCAGACAAGCTTTCAATTTTAAGCAGATAGATTTAATATACTTAAATACATTGTACACAGGACTATAAACAAAGAATTAACATTTAATTTGCATTTCATTTTACTAGCAATTGAAGCAACTTGATTAAAATGGTTCATGAATACATATTATGTAGATTTTAAGATTTAAAAGTTTACCAAAACTAAGATTTTGAAGATATTTTACACACCGTCTCTAAAACTGTTTTCCATTGCAAACAAAGTAACAAGAAATTCAAAAATGAAATATCTAACAAGATAAAACATCACGGTGTAGAACATGCACCGGTTTTCTATGTTCAGAGTTTCGTATTCTCCATTATCTCTGGCATTTCCTCCTCAGAAATTTTTTTGGGTCGTTCAAAGTGACCTGGTACTTGTTTTTGGAACAGTGGATTTATCATGGTAGAGTCGACAGGCCGGAGTTCTGGGACCCCTCCTTCCCAGGCCGCTGTCTCCCTGTCAAAACCGTTCCCGATTTCTTTGACAGATCCGGGGAAATGTTGAGTGCTCCATTCGTTGTTGTATCTACCACTGTCTACTTTGGCATTTTCAGGAATCTCCAGACCCATGTGATGAGTCCCGATCAGAATCGGTAATTCCACTTTCATCTCTTTCCCACCTGATAATTCCACACGAAATTGAAACTTGTATGAAATCTCAATAATGTCACAGTGTTCTAATCCAGATTCGGGAATGTAAGGCGGAACGGTTAATCGAACGTTTTGCCACCGTCTCCCGTCACCACTCCTCAATTCGTACTCATCTCTGCGTTTGTTCACTATTTGATGGTACGGAATCTTCCGTTGCCTTGCATGATATACACTGTCCATGATTAAGGAGGCTTGCACTGCTGTCACTCGCAGCGGAGTTTTGTTGGCAATTTCTGCACGAATGAACATGTCCTCCCCCGGCAAAACACCCACCTTGTTAACCTCCACACTAAGTTTAAGTTTCCCAGTTGCACACATTGACCATATTCTTTTTTCTTTGTTGATTCCAATAGATTTAGTGCTTTGTTCGGGAAGCATGCAATGTCGTAACACTAAAAAAGGTTCGCTAGTTATACTCGTTTCTCCTGGTTTTTCTCCTTGAACAACTGCTTTTAAAACATAAGTCACACTTCCATATTTTCCAATGAATGAAGATGGTAAATTATTGGGCAGTAGGTAATCAAAAGGAAATTGGTGGTAGCCTTTGTCGTAGTGATTGGTCCCGTGATTGATCTGATTAGAGGCATTGATGTACTCCTCATCCGCCTGAAACGACCCCAGGTCATGATCCTCCCAAGCAACCACGCCTTGTCCGTACACACCAATGGATATGGTGCGGATGGTGAAAGGTCGGGTCAAGGTCACATCCACACGACCTCGTACAACTTCCCCAGGCTGGTACTGATATTGTTCATCGATATCGTGTTCCAGAATTATACACAGGTTGTCTACAGCAGTGCCCATCACTGCTAGCTGTGTTGTTAACGGAGCACAATCATTAATATTGCAGAGAGCACCCAGTAGCTGGTACTACGATAAGACGTCTCCAGTAAACATCATTGATTCATTTTCTTCATCATGTCCATTTGTGTTTTCTTTCACTGCCTCAGAATACCTGAAAGTATAGGTAAACACTGGATTCAGTTTTATTCTTTCTCATTGATGTATATCATTTCAGGTTTGATTTTGTAAAGAATTACAAAACTAACACGTCAATAGAAATTACAAACCCAGACTAGATTGTAAAGATAACATTTCTATTTACGTCAACATTAAAAAGAAATTTCACTATCAGTTTATCATGTTTTATTTTTTTAAATAATGCACAGTATTACTGGGGTATGTTCCTCTGGTTATTTTGAAATACAACAAGGAAAACTTAACGTTCGGAGGTGCATGGTGTAAACGTCATTGACATTTAATTCATATTGCTCAATCCTACTTTTCCATTTGAAGGCTAGCTACTTTAATATAATACCATTATTCACAGNTGCATGGTGTAAACGTCATTGACATTTAATTTATATTGCTCAATCCTACGTACTTTTACATTTGAAGGCTAGCTACTTTAATGTATACCATTATTCACAACATGAATATTCTGCAGCAAAAAAGATATTTAAGAAACCCGACAGTCATTTATTTTTTATAANTATTCTGCAGCAAAAAAGATATTTAAGAAACTCGACAGCCATTTATTTTTTTTATAGGAACAAAATTTACATTTAAACTTGCATTACCTGGCATCCAGAAGAAAATTCATTCATATACTAGCTCATATATCTTACAAACTGTCCCAGTATAATGTAATCCAGAAAAATCAATACCGGTACCTATCATTAAATCTGAGTGGAATTTCAAATGTTCAATCAACACAACAAAGAAGTTACCTGGTTACACAAATATTGTGTTTCTATTGCCTGAGGATGAAAATCCACAATCAATATAAAATCAATATGAAAACTCTCAATGCAGACTGTAAGACATCAAAGTTGCCTTTCCCATTACTTCCTTTAAGTTTTGATATTTTTCACAGTCTGATAAGCGTAAAGAATTAATACCTGGTGTGAAAAATCCACTGACGAAGTGCGACCATGCACAGAACAAACTTTAATTGTTACTGAGGACCAGGTACCTGCTATAAATATCCAGAACCAGTTTTTTAAACTCTGACACTAGGAATCAGTAGACTGGCACAGTGCACCTTCGTCATCCACTGAAAATAAACACAGGAGAATCTCTCATAGAATATATCAATATTAGCACAGACAGTGAGTCACCCCAGGTATGAGTTCCACTAACAGTGTTCAATGGTAGTCCTATACAGTTAAACAGTGTCAGACTTCCCAGCTCATTTGTTACCTGGCCTGAGGTCAAATTCTTTAATAACTCTTTATTAATCAATTACCNTCCCAGCTCATTTGTTACCTGGCCTGAGGTCGAATTCTTTAATAGCTCTTTATTAATCAATTGGTAAGTTAGCTGGCAGCAGCTGAGTGCTTGATTGTTATATCTTGGATTTGACATCCTCTTTTGTGCCCCCCTTTTAGTGTACATTGAGTTTAAATAATTAAGGTTTTATGTTGTCACAATCAAGATTTGTTTGATATTGACATTCTTTTCTTTTGTGTCTACCTTTAATTTAGAGTACATTTGAGTTTGATTTAGTTTTCATCAAATTTTTTTATTGGACATTCTTTTCAGCTTTGGTCTATATTTTAGAAGGGCTGATTCCCTGAACACCTAGATGAAAGGGGGAGTGTTTATTTAAGAGAACAATAGATAATTAGTTATAGTCTGTAGCTGGGACAGTGATTTACCTGTGGCTGATTGCCTAATATTATGTAGATATAAATAAAAATGAAATTAGAAGTATGGATTTTAACCCTTTTATTTTATTTTTTGTTTTTTAAATAATTATATCATGTTGAATTATGGTACATGACAATAAATGGTAAGAAGTAGCTAGGCATACTAATCAAACAAATAACAATAAAACATATGCCAACGTCTAAAAACTGTCACTGTTCGACCAATTCAACAAAGATGACCAAGTTCAAAAGCTGAATGTGGCAGGTTATACATACTTATAAATTTTAAACATAAAGTTGGTTAATTGTTAAATGATTTGCAGCATGTACATTTTAGAAAAAAGAAGTTATTAATAATTAATTGTAAAAGAATTTATAATTAAGCAAAATATATTTGAGGTTACTTAAGTTTTTCTAAACAAGCAGTTTTGTTGTCATGACTGGGTGCTTAACTGCTTAAAACTCTAATGTGCCAGTCAACACAGCCCAGCCCCGTCACAAGTGTTTGGTGGGTGGGTGTTTGATTGGCATATAAAAGTACATTCTCTATTCAAATAAACCTTTTGTACACTTACGGTGCATTTGATTTGATTTATTTGTCCCAAACAGATTTGAAAAAAATTTAAAAGTGTACCCATGCACTTTAGCAACAAGCATTCAGAGACCACACACACACATACGCACACACAGACATAGACACAGACACATAACTTCCTTGGTGGAGGTAAAAAATGCAGAAAGCTTTTGAATTGAAATCTCTCAATCAGATTTTCGTTAAGTGTAATTTTCAGCTTTATTAACACCTTGTTCAATAAATTTACAGCTAAGTGTTTCCTTCGCCTTGTCTCCTCTCCCCTCCTCTTTTTTCCCTTCCAACAACAGCCCCTCCTCCCTCCCTCTCCCTCCTCAGCAGCCCTCACCGTTGGAATTTTTTGTCCACTCGTGGTTATGAATGGAATCATGGTTATACCTGGTTTGAATGAATGGATACCCCTAATATATTTCAGCAGCATGGAAAGCATAGTTGGTTGGATGTTACACTTTAATTGTTTTTAAAACTGCTTAGTATCACTGATGTTCTGTAGCATGAATTGCTTATCAGTGTTCTTGTGAATTGAAGGACACCTACCCTGAATGAATGAATCTAAATATGAGAAAATTTGATTAAATATGTCAATCATAATCTTTTTATTTTTGTCTGTCTTATAGAGCAAGGAGGGTTCCCTACCAGAGGCTGTCAGTGAGATTCTGTCTACAGAGAAAGGAACGCTTTTCTACGTCCTGACGGAGGCAGGGGAGTATGGAATACCCCCTGAGAAGGAAACCCCTACTAAGGAGGACTCAAAAGAGGAGGAGGGCACCACCTTCATGACAGAGGTGGAGGTCCCAGCCTCCTCCAAAGCAGAATACATACAGAAAATAGACGTAGAAGAATCGGTCTTAACAGAAGTCAAGAAAAAGTCAGTGCAATGAAACTTGAATATTTTAATAGTTTTATTGCCTTCATGAAATATCAAGGATACATTTAAAGAATGTCTTTCTAGCTACTTGCTATTCTTCCAAGACTTTCAGTGTTCATGAGAACTAATAGCCAATCTACTTTAATGCTTTTAATATGTTTCAATGCAACTTTTTTAATTTATAAAATGATTTCAAAAACGTATAATTCTTTTAAAATTGTATTGGTTGTGTTTAGGAAGACATTTGCCAAATTCACTCAAATAACAACCATAGTAATTAATTTTTATTTCAGGATAAGAATGAATTTCCTGAATCATATGGAGCAGTGGGACATCCAGGCATCAGAGAGAGCTGAAAGTGTTGTCATTGCTAAGGTAGGTATCCAAGGTTAGAGTATCTAAAATGTAATGTATCCTCGGGGAGGGGGGGGGGGGGATTGATCTCTCTTTCTCTTTATTATGTAGTGTGAGGGGGGAAATTGATCTCTCTATTTTATATAGCTCTGTCAGGGGGGAAATTGATCTTTCTCTATTATGTAGTTCTGTGAGGGGGAAATTGATCTCTCTTTTTTTATGTAGTGTGAGGAGTTAAATAGCGAGCTGGAGCTGAGGTTCCATCTGCACAAACCTCGAGCCAGACGGGCAGAGCTGGACGTCCACAATGTCAGGGCAGGTAGGGATATATCTTACGGAAGTTTAACACCGCTAATAAGACTTAAAATATTTTGTTAAGATTTTGAACTTTTTAGATGAAAAAGGAATCACCATATAAAATCTGTAAGGATTATTCAAAGAGCACACTTTTCATGTTTCAGCTGAGTTGGTGATGCACTCTGAGAGAGTGACGAGGCACACTAAGGGGATTATCCAGGCTCTAGCAGAACTCCGACAAGGTTTCAACAAGATGACCCAGGAACACAACAAACTGGCCTACAAATTCAGAGAGGACATTGAAGCATTAGAAGTAGTATTTGTCAATGCCACAAAATCGTCTAAGTAAGGGAGTTTCTCGCATTGTTTGTGTTATTATTTGAAAAAATTGAAAGTATGTTTATAATTTATCACTTATGTTTATAGTGAAGCATTAATTCAATATATTTGATTTTCAGATTAATTGCCCTGCAATCACAGCTAGGGAATGAGTTGACAAACTTTATGGAAATCATTAGGAACTCCTTGCTCCAGTACAGGAAACACCTGGATAAAACCCTGCAGATGCTGAGGGAGTCCAATGCCAGATTTATCAAGTCTTTCAAGTACGCGAATAATGAACTTTTTTTTTTCCACATTTACCTTTTGGAGGAAAAATACTGAGAAACAGTGACCCTCTAGTTATACTGAAATATTTACATTCCAGTCTTATTCTTTTGCTAATTGTACAACTTAAAAATCTAGAGGCAATTAGTGGGCAATGATGTTACAGAATCAAATCAACCAATTAAATCAAAATAAAACACCCACTGCTTTTCGATTGCAGTGTTACATCAAAGTTGACTGATGATGTAATACAGAAAAGACTGTGTATTATAGCCGCCTGTCTAGGTTCTTGTAAAAGCTGTAAAGGGAGATAAATCTTCTCTTAATGCCTGAAGGAGATCATGTCAGATATATAGTTTCACATTATCTGTCTATTGTGAACACACTCACTAAGGTTCTTTTTTAATAAAATTATATATATTTTGTAGGGTCTTCTCTGATGGAGGTAATTTCTGTCCAGAAGAGATTGATGTTTACCGTAAGAAGCTGGAGAGCATGTCCTCCAAGATTGACGTATCAGAAGGCGCCATTATGTCAGACATGGAGGATATAGAAAAGAAACGCCTCGATCAGGCGACCAAAGTGGCCTCTGAGTTCGAGGACAGGTACAAAGAATTACTCAATAGAATTACATCGGCTTATAACTTACCACATCAAGAGGAGAAATTAGAATTACATGTATTTAAGATAAAATTATATTGTAAGGCACAATTTTTTTTTTATAACAAAACTTTATTGACTCATCCAAATGAACAGATCAGAAGCAGGATTTTTAACAACAACAACAACCCCCCCCCCACACCCCCCCCCCCCCTCCATTACTTCTACTAAAACTGCATTCTTTCACTGAATAAAGTAAATTTGAAATTTCAATTTCAAAATAAAATTCTACATATCCTCCACTTTCCATTTATAATAGTTTTTTTTGTTGAGATATACATCTTTAGATATACACAAAAATCTAGATAGGACAAACTGTGAAGGTCAAGTGTGAAGTCTTCTTTAGATTTTTTTCTTTTTGTTAGAATTAAATAACATCTGTGTTGCATAGGTTAACCCAAAATATGCAGGGATCGACATTAACGGTTGTCC